>DWON01009309.1:0-11493 GCA_018251015.1 Phocides pigmalion okeechobee | reverse complement strand
GGACGTGGTTGTCCATGGGTTGCAGTGACCACTTAACACCAGGTGGCCTGCATGCCCGTTTCTTACTCTTTCGCAATTAAAAAAAAGAACACAAATACAAATAAACAATATAGTAAATTAATACATAAAAGAAAAAAGAAAAACAATAATACTGTACTAAATAGCAATATAAAAATTACAATACTAAACATAAACAATATTTTTAACTTAAATTTATGTAACACGAATGTGCGGCGTCGTGTTGCGCGGTGTCGGGTAGGCGGCCTCGAAATCGCCGGAACGTAACACCTCTCGGCCAAAATTCCTCCTTCATGAAGGTTGGCATCTTGTTCCGTCGGGACTTCCACCACAAAGGAATTGAAATGTGTCGTGTGTGTGTGTGTGTGTGTGAAAGATGTGTTGAAATATGGACGGCTGTGCCATCAGTCGAGGACAATACTAATTGAGTATAATTGTCGTGTGTAGAGAATATTAGAGAGAAACTAGAAATACTAATCAATATCCGACTAGTCGATAATTTAAATGACTGTTTCCTTTTTAGTGTTCTACATCAACAATGAGGTTTTTGAGAATTAGCATTAAGGTGGTGCTAAGAAAGTGCAATGAATGTCTGAATTAGATCCGAAGACGACCGCGTTAAGGGAGTTTTTCAACGTTGTGTGTCAATGACTTGTTCTTTTTTCAAAAAACTTCGAAAAAGAAGACCGCGTTAAGGAAGTTTATCAACGTTGTGTGTCAATGATTTGTTCTTTTTCAACCAACTATGAAAAGACGACCGTGTTAAGTAGGTTTATCAAAGTTGTCAATGATTTGTTCATTTCACAACAGACTTTCAAAAAGACGTTTTCAACAAACTTGAAAATAAGTGATGGTAAATTTAGTTTTTTTTTGTTTGTTACCGTAAACTTCGTTATTTATTACTCGATTTGGAGATTATTATTTTTTTATTTAGAAGGGTTTATTTCTCGTTTAATCCCATTTAAATTTGAATAAACCACCGCCCATATATGTATAAGGACTAATGGGGAATAAATTTTATATTGGATCACCTAATTAGATTTGAGTAATGTATCTATGAATAGATACAGATGAAAATACATTTGTAAGAACACACACTTCCAAGAAAATACACTTCCAAGGATAGAAAACAGAAGATGAGATTTCTTTGAAAATATAGTAGAATAGAATAGATTCTCTATTCAATTCTATTCTCGAATAAATTCCCCATCTCTAAATCGAATAGATTCTCTATTCAATTATATTCTCTAATAAATTCTCTATATCTAAATCGAATAGATTTTCTGTTCAATTATATTCTCGAATAAATTATCTATTTCTAAATAGAATAGATTCTCTATTCTATTCTATTTGTAAATGGTTGTTTTTTTATTTAAAATTATCGCCAACTAACCAATTTTGATTTATGGATAAATTATCTCTGTAGACAAACGTGTTTCTGATTGGCGACTATGTGCATCATTATTATGAAGGCAAGTAATTATGGTACAGAAATCGTGAAAATTCATTTTACTTAATTGTATTTAAAAATGAAAATGGTTGAAAATATTTTGGTTTAAAATACCATTTATATTTTTTGTTATCAATATGTACTTTGGATTGTCATAATGAGTAAGGGTACATAAGGGTTGTACGACAGTCTACAAAAATATGGACAAAAGTCAATTCCAAAGAACGAATCTGGATCGAATTTACAAACGAGTGCTAAAGCAAATAAATACTTGACGGAGTAGATGCGGCGATTGACAACTTAACATTGATGGTGAACTACTGTTGAGTGGTAGATCGTGATGTTAGGCCCAACAGACGCAGATGAGTCGTCACTACGTTAAACAGAATATTGTTGAGTCGTCTCGTGTTATGTAAAGGCCTAGCAAAGGCGGTCAACTACTGTTGAGTGGTCCGTTGTCACGTGTAGGCCCAACAAAGGCAGTGAACTACTGTGGATTCGACTCTTTTTACGCACTGACCCAACAGAAGCGGTCAACTATTGTTGAGTGGTACCTTGTGCTGTGTAGGCCCAGCACAGGCGGTGAACTATTGAGTGGCCCCTTGTTACGTATACGCCAAGAGGCGATCATAATAAAGAAGTCAATACAATTTTGAACTTGATGCGTAAACTTAATTACTACCTTTTTCTTATATCACGCAACAAATTTCTTGACAAACGATTTTAAACTGATATCGTTGAGGATTTATAAATTTTACTATATTACGGGTACTCACGATTAACATTTTTTAATTGCCGATATTTCGAACCACTTGCATAAATCGTGGTCCCGGCTAAACTACAAGCCATGCAACTGGTTCGAAGTATCGGCAATAAAATCGTTAATCGTGAGTACCCGGTACATAGTAAAAATATTCTTAACAATTTTAAACTTCGATACTTAGTACTTGGCTGACCTCTAAGTAGGAGTTTGCCAATTCAGTTAAGTTTATTTTTTCCATCATACGTCGTTTGTTGGCCCTACATGTAATGATAGGACCTAAGTAAAAGCAATTAGGCTACCTATGTTTCCTAGATATGATAAGATTTTAGATAAAATTTACATAAATGTTACTCGTATGTACCTGTAGTGTAATCAATGTCTTTCAATATTGCATTTATTTTTGCATTTTATGGTTCTCTTACATTAAAAATAAAAAAATACTAGTGTTAGTGTTTCACTTTAAAGTTTTATGCACGTTAACATATCCTGTTGCTAAACGTGTTGCATGCTTTATTTTGTTTGCACAGGTGATGAGGTGCGGCCATGTTTTTATGATAAAAAAGCGGGAAATTTGCCAAAACCGCATTCCACTTGATAATAAAGACGAACAATACGACGGATTAAGATAAAATTCGTAAGCTTAACGGTATTTGGCGCTGTTTTTTTAATAAAATAGTGTAAAGAGAATTACGAATTAGATTCTAAAATATTGCAATATCGGATTTAGATGACTAAAACTAATAAAACGGAAATCTGATATACTCTTTAACGTTAAGTGGAATGCGAGTTATATTCAGTGTTGTTTTTTCTGTTCATTTGGGCAAAGCACATCAATGTGTTATTCCAAGATATTTTAGTTTAGTTTTTTATGTTGTGTTTAGATGCTTATGAGATTTTGATGGTTGTTTAATGTGTTGTAATATTGTAAAATGAGCATAAAAAAATAGGCATACGCCTCATCACCGAATCGTTCGTTAGTTATAAGAGAAATACATGTCTGAAACTATGTCTTATGTGGTAAATACTAAATATTTACCGAATACCTGATTTTTAGACTAGACTGGTCTGATGCCCTTAATAATTTTTGATATGATTTATACACTAGTTCTCCTTTATATTTAACTTGTACATTCGTTTTGTAATGTCGCTTTTTTGAAGAACCTAATTAGAAGTTACTTTGTGAAAGGATGGCTGAATGGGAATTGTGTGAGAGATTAGACCTGAACTAGCGAAGGTTTTAGAAAGAATATAATTATATAAACTTAAATACTATGTAATAATGCACTTAGTTATAAATTTTGATGTATTTCTTTAAAGTAATGTTCGATTTTCAAATTCCTACGGTTACGGACTCCTTGTTCAAAGCACGTCCACTCAATTGCACAGACTATAAATCAAATGTCACTAATTAGGTATACCACAGTAAAAATAGTTTTCATTGCAATATTTTTGTCGAATAGTTTACACTCAATTAAAAAGTACTTACCTATGTCGTATTAGGTACTATATAAGATAAATATAACAATTAGGATTTTCATAATCAGAATGTATTAGTTAGCCATATCATTTTTTTATTGAAGGACACTACATTTCAAATATTCGAAATTTCGTCAAAATAATCATTGTAACCAAAATTATAGACTTACGCGAATTCGACTTACGCGATTATCTTCCACCTATCGCGTAATTTCGGGATGATACTGTATTCGATAAAATAGCTGCAATTTTGTATTTATTGTTTCTTTGATTTGATTAAAATTTCCGGCCCGAATAAAAAAGGATTTGTATATATTTAAATACTTCATTATACTACGATTTACGCGAAATAGACTTACGCGCTTATCTCCTACCTATCGCGTAATTTCTGGGTATTATTGCATTCGGTAAAATAGCTGAAATTTTGAATTTGTTTTTTGTAGAATTTTATTAAACATTTCTTTTTAAACTATCATTTTATTAGTTTCAACACCGAATTTAAAATAATTTGTATCTCTTTAAATGCGAGAGACTTACGCGATAGGATAATTGCGTAAGTCTACACCCCAGACTTACGCGGTTATTCTAACGCGTAATTTCCGGGTATTACTTTGTTCCGTAAAGCTGATACATCGTAAATGTAGTGTACCTTCAGATTCATATGACTCTTGGAGTCCAATTAAGACAATATAGCCTATGTATTCCTATTTATAAGTAGTTTGATTTCAATCTAGTGAAGTACTAATAATCTCACCTACTGGATATCTTCTGATCGAATATTTACTATTTTCTTTACTGTGTAACCTTGAATAGTTGTAAAATGCATATGATAATCAATTGCATTTAATAATTTATTAATTCAGTAAGCAATAAATGTAAGTAGAGTTATTTTTTAAAAGTATTTCATATCCCGCTGTAAAGTAATGTTTGCTAGAAAGCTGCCGTTCGTTGTCACAAGCGCAGTGGGAGGGAGTAGCTATGCATCTACATACGACCTTTATGTCTGTTTAAGACTGAAAATAGATTTCCGTTTCATGCAACAATTCATAGAAAATTAACTACTGGATCCAGTTATCTAGGGCCTTATGGCTAATGGACTATAGCAATGATAGTGTGTGTGACATTGCGAGATATATGGTATTCCAATTAAAAAAAAACGTGATTATTTCGTGTAGTTTATTTGATACCTTATAATACCTTTACATGAATTGTTATAATATTAAATTTATTTTTATTACGTCTTTTGTGTAAAAAGTTAAATCCATTAAAATATTAGAATAATCTCCTGTAAAATAGAGGTTTTTTACATGTCACACTATCGTCACAAATAGGTGATATGTGGTATTTGCTGTGCATATTTACATAATATTAACATTGACAATATAACGACAGTTAATAGTTGTATTTGCCTAATTAATTTATTAATATTATAAAAAAAGTAAACATTAAAATGTATGGATACGTTGGAAATAAATTGATTTGTTTTTTTTTTTTTTATTGGACAATAATTGTTAATTGCAATTGATTATTAATTGCGTGTAGCTCGGATAACTGCAACTATGTTTTAAATTAAACAAACCCTTGGATTTCTTTTCTAATAAACGTATTTTACGATTATAAAAGTGGTTTTATTTGTTTAATCTATCCATCCTTTACGGGTCTACTGCTGGCCATCAGCCTCTCCTAGATATCGTCACTTAGACCGCTATCGGGGTACAAGCTAAGCGTATTGTATTTGAGGTCTCTAATGTAGTTTTTAATAGTTAGTGTATTAGATTAGCACGATGGACATATGCCCTCGACATCTTGTGGTTACCCGCTATCCTTACCAGGTCCTCCGTCCACCTAGTTACGCTATGCCCTTTGCTTTTCTAATCATTGGTTAATATTTTGACCAGATTTTTATTACATACCCCCGTATTACATTTTATTTCATATTATCTTCCTTTATGCTGCTAAAACTACTGATGTAATGTACATGAATTTTTTACCTCCTATATTCTATTATAATAGAATTGAGTAATAGACAAAAATAAATATTGATAAGACATTTTTTTAAGGACATAAAAATCTGGCAACTGAAATTTTGTGCCTTATCATTCTAAAACTATGATTACTTTCACGAACATACCCACAGAAACAACATAGTTTGATCACAAGATGTTTTGTACAATATGTCTGTGCACACATATAAATATGATTTGGCTAACATGCAATATATAAAAATAAATTAGAGTTTCCATTTTATATCCTTTTATTGAGCCTTATAAAAAAATAGGTACAAAATAATTTAAACCTAAATTATATTATTAAAATCTATTTTTGTGCATTCCATTGTTCTACTGTGAGTGTCTTCTGTGTGAATGCATGTATTGTTTTCAGCTCTTCTTGCAGTACTGAGTTGACTAACCTGTAAAAAAATCATAGTTACTAAAGAAACGGGTAAGAGATGCCAGATCTTAAATCTGAGGTAGAGTTGCTCGCATATAGCTTAATTATGTTAACATATTTGTAAACATCATTATATTAATCTAGTTAAGTAAGTAAATTTTGCTAAGCCATATCTTATTCAGCTGCGCTATTTCTTAGAATGTTGTGTATACCTTTAAAGGCAAGTCATTTTTAAAAAAACTGAAATGTCTTGAAATTACCAATGTATAGTAATGGTGTATCTGTTAAATAAATAAGAATAAAATAAATAAAATAGCTTTGTTATGAAAGGGGAGACGGCTTAATACTTTTCCTGTGGCGTACAACAAGGATGTATGTATTACTTGGCGCAAAGCACTTCCTGTTGTGTGCGTACAAATCTGTATGAATTACGTGCAAAGACTTGTGTTGTATTATATATATGCTAAAACATACAATATTTCATTGATTTATCAGCGGATCTTCAGTCTAGAGAATGCAGCGCCAGTTTAGTTTCGCCTTCTACAAACATCCAATTTATGAGCGCAAGTGTTAAAGGGTTGACACTGTTTCTCAGCATTTTGATGACCTGCATGATCCGTGACCATACTGGTCAGATCTAGAGGATTTGAGAATCGGTTACCGGCCAGGCAGACATCAGAATGTCAGGCAGACATCAAATTTAGATATTTGTTCTGTATGTGGGTGTTGGCAGTAATCTGTTTTATGTGTCCGTAACACTCATAATATGGGAATCTTATATTTAAAATAATAGTAACTTGTGAGTATTAAAATGTAAAGTTACTATAATTTTTTAGTAATAAATAGTAAACAGTAAACATTACTTAATAATACGAGATAACTTTTGTTAACTAAACTGACCTGTGCCGTGCTAGTAAAGGCTTTCCTTGAAACTTATCAGAGACAATTAGAACCGAAAACTTCCCTCCACATCCGTCACTTTCATCTGTCACCTCCTGAAAACAGAATACAAGGTCAAATAGATTTACTAAAATAACCAATACATTATAAAGTTTGCAAAATGGTATTACTATGGATTAACCAGACCGGTACATGTTACAATATGCCGTGAGGCTACTCTTGTGTTTCCATTGGAGAAGTTAGTTTGCCAGCTATACTTAGAAGACAGGTGACCCTCTTGGTGACCTGTCTTCTAACATTGACTTGGTTATACATCTTTAAACAAGCTCTATGTTTGTATGTATTGTCTGTACTATAGCAACTGCTTAACGTCAGGTGGCCAACCTGTACATGTTTCTCTTTTTGTATTAGTGGATTCAAAAGGAGTGATTCTAGGTTATGGAAGGGTTAACGTTCGAACTCCTGGTATGTCTCTCCAATTTTCAGAGTCATGTGCGTGTCAGGAAACCTGCATGCCATACAGTTCTCAAAGATATGTGAGGTGTGACATTTGGCTGGTGGTAGACTAATAGCCCAATCTTTCACAGTACATATGAAGACAGGAAGGAATCCCAATTCGTGGGATTCGTGTATATAATTTATTTCTCTAAAATTAACAGTAAATTAATCAAAGTAAATATATCATTACTCACCACATGAATGGCATCTAATTCCTTAGTTAGCTTTTCCTTTAAGTACTCTTCTGTATAAACCATTTTATCTATATTATTATTTACTAATTTCGTAATAATTCGTATTTAACTATAACCTATAAAAATGTTAACTTTTCAAAATTATTCTAGCACTTATTTAAAAAAAAACTAACTTATTTTTCGAAACCCAACAGAATCTTAAAATATATATATGTTATTTAGAATGCAGGATGTTTAGCAAATTTTAGAAATACCTAATTTGAACTCTAAATACTACTCTGTCTATTTTTCCCGTGGAATTCAATGTCACGGTTGACACTGACAGTGGCAGCGACATTGACAACTAATAATGACAATGACACGACCTTACGATCACCAGCTTACACTAAATATAGAGTTTAAAATATAAATGAAATACTTTGGATAGAAAACAAAAATACATATCTTTCAAAAGTAATATATGTCGATTCTAACCTATTTTTTTAATAATCTGATAAGGTATACTAACACAGCGTTAGGTTACTACATTAGTTTATGATTTTTTTAGATGGATAAATTGAACAATTATTTGAATTGTTAAAGCTAGGATCACATACATACATATAAAAAGCAGTTTTACAACAATTCAATTGCTATATTATTTGTTGTTTGCGATGTAAATTACTACATGAGTGGGCTTATATTTTTTATTTCTCCTAATGCTATGTTTCACCATATCCGTTTAGTTTTCTTTTAAATTCATTAAATGTCCAAGTAATGTTGTAAAAAATATTTCAAGGTGAAGAATAGAAATTTTATTGTGTCCATATTAAATACTGTGTATAAATAAGATTATAAAACAATATGGAGCCATTAATGAAGAGGTTTTTAAAAAACACATAGTTTCATTATCGTAGGTGCACATGCAACTTCAGCTTTACAGTGCTGCTAGATTTTAGATTAATTTCGTACCGCTGTGATAGATTAAGTCCTAATCCGTTCATTTAAAATTGACATATTTATAAAGTTTTCTAATTTTCTTCTAATTTTGTCATTTTTGGTCAGGTTCTCATGTCAAATAATTCATTATTGGTATGATTAAAATTTTAAACTAGTACAATTTTTCATAGTACTATCTTTCTTGCAAATTAAGATTCACCATGAAAATGGAAGGAGAGTCCGCATTACTGAAAAAAAACTTCATGGAATGGAGGTTCAGTCAATATCCAAAATATATTTTGTTGCCGATAGACGAAAATCATGATCAAATTCGATCAAATATAAATAATGTTATTTATTCAGAGGTAAGATGTATGCAGAGCTCCAACAAGCATCGAGATTTCATTTATAATTTGTTATCACTCTGAATTATATACTTAAATAGTTAAAATTGATGTTTGTTAACAGATGTTCTTTATTTCATTTACAACGATTATATACTTTACTCAGGTAGTCATTGTTGCAATTTGTTATATTTCCATTTAGCTTCGTAAAATAATAATAGATGCCACTAATTCACGTACTTAAAATCACGCTATACAGTTTTTAAACGGAACGTGATGTCTTAATATAGATTATTCTATAATACTAACAATTTTACGTATTTTATAATAAATATTACTAATCGAATCCATAATAAAACTATTAAAAAACTTGTTTTGAATATGATTGAGTCTTTGTTCTTTACTCAATTTTGTTTACGGAACCAGGTAACTCCACGGCCTTTGGAAAGGAATGTACGACTAGTGTGTGTCTCTGAAACAGCCTTAATTAATATTTTGGACATGCACCCCGATATGGTACATTGCTCAGACTTTGCAGAATTCATTGCTGGAAGGAAACTACCCTACGGTGCGTTGCCAGTTGCACATAGGTAAAGAGGTTACGTTTTATTTTTAACGACTAAAATGAACACCGTCCTTATGATAAGGACTTGATGTTGAATTTTTTTCCGCCGGCTTTTTCTCCCGGTCAAGCTTAGCCAACAGGCGCTCAAAGCCGATGTACTGATTTTACACTTTACCCTTGACGTTCATTAAGTGTATGTAAATAACTTACAATGAAATAAAATATTTGAATTTGAATTTGAACAAATGATACAGCTCTATTTTAGGCTACACGTATATTTGAAGCAAATGTTTAAAAGGAATTCAAAAATCATACAAATTTTCATCTAGTATTTACCTCTGTAAAGGTGAAATTTCCAAAATTTGTTTCCTTAATACTCAGTTACGCTATACGGGAAATATAATATTTTTACCCTATTTGTGTAATTTAGAAATATGTCTGAAAGAAATCGAAAAATCATACAATTTTCTGTATTATAATGTACAATAGAATACAA
The DNA here is from genome assembly GCA_018251015.1 of Phocides pigmalion okeechobee. Taxonomy (NCBI): domain Eukaryota; kingdom Metazoa; phylum Arthropoda; class Insecta; order Lepidoptera; family Hesperiidae; genus Phocides; species Phocides pigmalion. Next base: position 1,480 of record DWON01009309.1, on the reverse strand, counting down.
TACTTCTCAATTGCAATACAATATGATACAATACTAAATTCCTTAATTACACACTAAAACATGTATAATACATGAGAAATACATACATATTAATGTTAATTTACCCGCTTTCATAGGAACTTTCCACCTCTATTTTAGGCATTTAGGGGTAGAATTTCTAAAACCTAATCAACATATATTTTTTTCCTAACAAAGGGCGTAACTCTAATATAAAGATTTTTTTTTTATTATGAAAGACTAAGAAACCACGATAGATAACCACGTTCGATCTCAAATAGAACAGAAGTTCTATTTAAGGATGGATGCGGAGGCGTTCCTGCTCTTGAGGACTAGGATTGTCGCCTCTAATAATGTGTACCCGACAAGCATATCTCCCCAACCGAAACACATGAAGAACATGTTGGTTTAAGGTGGTTTATGAGGGTGGCGGTGGTGCCGTCCCGGGCGAGCTCTAACGGCTTTACCACCTTTAAAATTGCATTAAGAAAAATATTTTAACTGACTTTTTCTTAATGTCACTTTAAACTATTATCATCGCGGGATTCATACATTTTACACTATTTATCCTTTGTTGAGAGAAGGTAAGCGTATCGGTAGACGGAAATAAGGAATATAATATTTTTTATATACGTATATATATAGATATGTATGTATATAGTAAGATATAGATTTATCAACAGATATAATTACAGCTAATGTACGTATCTACTTTCTAATGTTACTTCATTTTCTTTCACATTAACATATTCGGCGTATAATTAATCATAACGTTAAATCATGGGAACGATTGTGATAGATTACTTTATGTACCAATATGTTACGTAATCATAACTCAATCCTATTATCAAATTTATTACTTCCAATATTATCTGCAAAATTTTGGTCACCATTATAAAACAAAGTTCAACTACAATAATGAAAACTTTATAGATAACCTCACATGAGAAAGTCTATAGCTACATAGTACATGTTACATTTAGATATAGTTGTAGGTATAATATAATAATAAAACATTCTTGATAAAAATAATAAATAATAATGATAAACGGAGCAATGAATGCTTATCAATACTTCACACTTCGTGAAAAATCTTCATTCAGCGGAAGTGGTTTATCGATTTTCATTCTCTACAAAAACACTTTATTTTTATTATATTGCATTTTCAGCGCGCTTTGAGATAGATTTACATAGCGTGACGGCAAACGGCATGACGCATAGGAGATTGATATCTGCCACACACGATTAGCTGTCTTATGTGCTCACTATCTTTAAAGTTATACTGTGTAATTTTATACTGTGTAATAATAGGATAAGTATAGTTCGACCGGGGAGGTACCACCGAAGCCGTCATAATCTGCCGTAAAGCATTACTTGTGTTTCGGTTGGAGAGGTGCGGGTTGACTACAATTGAAGCGAGGCGACCATCTTAGTCCTCAGGAGTAGCAACGTATCTACGTTCGAACTCAGATAGGATTTCAGT
>DWON01009308.1:0-11493 GCA_018251015.1 Phocides pigmalion okeechobee | reverse complement strand
AGGACTAAGATCGCCTCCAATAATGTGTATCCGGCAACCACACCTCCCCAACCGAAACACAATCCATGAAGAACATGCTTTACGTCGGGTTATGAGGGTGGCGGTGGTAGCTCCGCCATAATAAAATTGACATATTTTACATAGGAGAAGTAGTTAAAACTTACAAGACAACAAAATAGAATACGCAGTATTATAATTGAAATTTAAAATATGTATTTAGTACCTTTTTATTCGTATTTTAACACTAGAAAATAGAATAAGTATGTAATTTTTATTGAAAAAATATGAATTTAGTAACTTTTTAAATCATACTTATAAATAAAGTATAAAAATTGTTTCGTTTGAAATACATCAATAAATACTGCAGTGTTTTTCATTATCCAGTGTTCGATAAAGTGTGTGAGCCAACAGCCCAATTTTGAATGACAGGTGTCGAGTTAACAGCTTTTATTATTCTGTGTAAAGATAACGGCAAAACTGAAGTGAACGATCGAACGAGTGAACGAGTGAACGAGTGAACGATGACAAGCCGTCAAAGTGCCGCGACACATGTTTCAATTATTGTTATCGGTTATCTTTATTTCGGTTACATTTGCTTCGTATCTCAACTAAAAGGGAGATCATTTTTAATTGATGCTGGTGACAAGAGGGCTGGTTCTTATCTCACGCAGAGTACCAATTGCAATCAGGAATGTGGCTATCGTCCTTGGCACCTTACGGACTTCCTATAGTTTTCGAGATTTTAATTATTTTGCAAGGTGGTAGAATTATAGTTCGACCGGGGAACCACCATCTTATAATCCTCTTTAAAATAGGTAGTTCATGTGTTTCAGTTGGAGAGGTGGGATCGCCGGCTTCACTTACGAGGCGACCATCTTAGTTCTCAGTAGTAGCAACGCATCTATGCGCGATGTCAGATAGGCCCTGAGTCCTGTTTAAGATTGGACGTAAATGTCCATGGACTGCAGATACCATTTACCATCAGATGGCCGGCAACCGCAGCTTTCTTATCAAAATACAAGATTTGCTTTACACTGTACGTTGAGGGTTCGGGGAGATACCTCTTCGATGGAACTGTAGTCCAACCTTCGAAATACTAATCCCTACTTCCCTACTAATATTATAAATGTGAATGTAAGTTTGTTTGTTACGCTTTCACGCTACTCAACCGATTATCATGAAACTTTTTACACATATTCTTAGAGGTATTGAAATGGACATAGGATACTTTTTATTAAAAAACTGATTTTGTCAGCCATGATTGTTTGTCAATTTTTTTGAAAATCTAGCAACTTCAACACCTTCAAACTAATATCTTATTGACTATAGCTTCAGCTGTTTTAATTTTTTGTATATTTCATGTTATTTGCTTCTGTCACTTATAAACAATACTAAAACTATTTAAATTTTTGAGGTTAGGTACCAGTTTATTATTTTAGTTATTACTCGCTGCAATGATATTGATTTAATGGCTTCAACGCGAGCAAAGGCGCGGGTAAAATCTAGTACGTAACGTGAATCCATGCAAAGTTAAAGTAGAAAAAAATTGAACTTCGCTTAATCTTCTGTAGATTTATATCTCAAGGATGTTATCTAATTCGTTTTATTTATTTTTATACTTTATTTGCTTGTAATAGTCTGTATTATAATATCATTTAGTCTTTGTTATAATTTCAAAGGTGAGAGAAATATAGTTTGACCGGGAAGGTACCACCGCCGCCCTCATAATTCGACGTAACGCGTTACTTGGATTTCGGTCTGAGAAATGCGGTTGCAGGCTACACTATGACGCGAGGCGACCACCTTAATCCCCAGTAGTAGCAATAAATCTATGTTCGAGCTCAGATAGGATTTCAGTCATGTTTGTGATTGTACATGGATGTTCTGGATTGCATCGTCGTTTGATACTCTTCTCACATAAAAAAAAAAAACAATTATTCTGTCTTTATAAGTGCTATGAAAATCCTCAAACCCTTCATTTCATTCTTTATTTCCAAGAGCCCTTCGTTTTATAATTTATATCTAATATTTATTTCTAATTCCAAAACAAGTGGCATATGGCTATAGAAAAATGACATTATTTAACTTAAAATTAATTTGTTCTTTTTACCTAAATCTAACGATAAAATATTTTATTCCGCTGACGTAGCCAACCATTACTATTTTACAATTACTGCCTATCCATGCTTAAAATTGAGCATAACACGTTAGTTAGAATACTTACAACAAGTTATAGATTTGCGAAGGATACCATTTATGCAAGAATTTCATAATTATTTATTACTATATTTTCCCGCGGCTGTTGTCGCGTTGAAGCCCTTAAAAAAATATCAAAATGACATGAAATATACAAAAATTCAAAACAGCTGAAGCTATAGTCAATGTGATATTAATTTTAAGGCTTTGCTGCTACAATATTTTTAGTATTTAAGATATAAAAAGTATCCTATGTACTTTTTAAAACCTCTAAGAATATGTGTATGAAGTTTCATAATAATGGGTTGAGTAGTTTTGGCATGAAAACGTAACAAACAAACTTACATTCACGTTTATACATAATGTTAGTAGGTAGTAGTATTATGCATAATTTTAGTACGTAGTAGATGTGTATAATTTTACAAAAACATTATGAAAATCGATACCTGCGGTGGGTTTGGTGTAGATAATTGTATAACACCTTTAGGAATCAATTACGTTACTTAGTCTACGATGTGATAAGTATCAACTTTTAACATACTAGTTTTTTCCAGGTCTTTACCTCTATATGTTAGTTGTGGAAACGTTCACCGCTGAAAATATAAAGCTGAAGGTGTACACAACAATTGGCTGGGGTGAGTAAATCTATTTGTTCATACAAAATTAAGTACAAGTTTAAACGTGCGAGGAAGCAAGAGGCTTTTCAGTATAACATTATTTATCACCCTCAGTCAATGTAACAAAAATAATATACTATCAATATATTTGTAGCCCAAATAAAAATATACCCTCTTAAAGAAACACAATATACAACGTCAATATCTGTTATATATCATATATAGGTCAACTTCAACCATTTCTATTTTAGCTTATAATTAATTATAAAATGCTGATAAAAATACAATTTCGTAGAAGTTATAAGTTAATACTTATGTAATGTGTACATATTTTAAAATATTTACCAACAACACGCTGATTTTGTATTCAAAAGTATAATTTCGGGTATTTCATAGCCCAGGGCTTCATTTTACTGAATACTAACACGAACTTACGAGCTTTTAACCACACGGAATATATAATTAAGCTGTGCTGAATCTTTCCAGAAAACCATATAATTTGAATGCTTTTAGAAGACTACTTAATATTTTGTTCGTAAATGTTGAAAACAGTTTCTACAATAATTATTATATTGTATATTCTATTATTGTAATTATTTTTTATTTGGTTTATTAATTAGATAAATGACCGATTTTACAGAAACTGTCATGAAATTTAGTAAAAAAAATATTTTCCCAAAAAAAAAATCACTTAAATCAAAATTAAATTATTTTTAATTCAATAACCGTAGTATGTATTCACCGACTTAATAAAAACTGATGATGGTATGATATACACAGAGAGGCGTTAATAATGTAAGCTGATAGTAATGTTTGATTGTAACAACCAACAATATATAAAATAGTATAGTATAACTTAATATGTTATAGTAACTTTATTTTAATATGAATGACTACAAATCTAGAATGAAGGGACTACGAATATTTCTCTTGAAGCTGGCACAATGACATCTTGCCTTTTCTCAAGTTAGCACAAACTTAAACCTAAACATATGAATAGAGGGCACATAGGAAAACAGAAAGTTAATAAAATATCAGGTTACAGAAATAATAGTACAATTATTTGTTTATTTATTTATTTAATGGATTACCGACTCAAGAAACAGTGTTTACAGTTCAAATAACAATAGCTTTTTATTCTCCTAGATAATCTAGTTCATATTAACATCTTTACCTAATTATATATGTATGTAACGTGACGTTTATAGAACATTATTTTTGTGTGTCTATATGCCTCCTATATGTATTTAAAGGGTTATCGAGCGACGTTGATTTAAGAAAAAAACAAGAAGGCGGCCGGTCATTTTGTCAAAATGTTCGTCTCCATTACTCCGGTGTGCAATGATTAAGTGTTAGAAGTGTTTATAATTAACTTGTTTTAAATTTGTATTTTCTTTTACAGGAGCACCAGCAATATTTATAATAGTTTGGGTAATATCGAGATGTTTAGTCTCAGTGGTGCCATCTACGGGTCCTGATGGAGTAAGTTTCTTTAATATTAAACTAGGAAATGTGTAGTCTACCTCATAGTAAATATGCAACTAAATTAGGCGCCTTGAATGTTAATTGTACCGGAAACCGTACCTTTTCAACCGAAATATAACAATCGTTTTACAACGGATAGTGAGGGTGATAGTACCTACACAATTAAACTATACTTTTACCAGCTAGTTAGTAAGTTCACTAATATTATAATCTTAAAATTGAAGCCCATAACCCTGAAGACTACATTCGATTCGGTTAAGCTGTTTCTGAGATTAGCATGTACAAACATACAGTTACACAGACAAACAGACAATATGAAAAAACATTATTTTGGGTTCTGTTGCGTATATAAAGGCAGACCTTAAAAAAAACATGTACAGACAGCGAACAGTTATAGTTATATTATATGCATAGATTTATAGATTTTCTAATTAAGATTCAAATGATAGAACCACATGAAAGTCAAGTTGATAGCAACGATACAAAGCGTTTAACACAAAGCCACAAAATGTAAACTAATCCAGCCAAACTTTGTACCGTTTGAACGCTATCATCCGTAGACCGGTACGCTCCGAATTTTGATTAAAATCAGTTGTGTATTCGGCTTGTACCGGATATCCTTATTTAAACTATATCCGGCCGCATTATCAGATTTTCTTTCTACGCTAGCCACGGAAAGGAGGACAATCTAATTATCAAGAGCGTTTATATTTAGATACATTCAAAAGCTAAAACCTTAATACCGTTGTAGGCGATTCATTAAAATTATATCTAAATGAAAAAAAAACTTACGGTTAATATTGTTAGGACTAATAATTTTATTGAAAAAGTAAATTTTAGCTTTAAAATAACTAATAGTCGTCTTAATTTTTAATGGTATATTTGTACAACCTACTCGTATATTACGATTTTAGCTATTTTTACTGCGTAACATCGAAGATGTGCTACATTAAGAAGATTATGATTAATAAAACATACACACACATATAGAAATACATGAAAATTATATTTGATCTATACTGCCATTTAACATGGACAAAGCTGCTACGAAAGCTTTTTAAAAATCTAACCTCAATTCAAAAATAACATGACCTAAAAATTTTGTAACTTCGGAGAATTAGAAAAAATCTCAATTCGATCAAGTTATTTACTGGACCATTAAATATTTCTTCCATTAGTCTGAAACCTTAGGAATATACTTTATTCCCGGAGTAATACAGAAAATGGAAAATCTAAAGGTAGATTCCAGAACATTCAATATACCTACTTAATTATTATTCTGTTGTCTATTTTATTGAAGTCGGTTTTCCTTTTCTTCAGTCTTACTTTCGTAATTTATATTTAAAAGGGCTTAAAAGAGAATAAATTCTGCCAACTTCTGAAACATTACCCTCGAAACGTGTTCGGAATAACGACGGGGACTCACTGTATGTATCCGGTCGCACAGGATGTCCTCATTAACCACATCCGCTAGAGGGCGTCTTCACTGGATTCTTACTCTGAAGTAATTAGGGCGAGAAAATGTCACATGATATACATAATTAATTATTTTTTATACATTTACTTATTTACTTGGACACCCAACACAGGTTACCCGTCTAGTGAACCCGTAATTACAGGCCATACATAAAAATTAAAAAAATATAAAATATGTAAAATAATAAACTTTAAAATATATTAAAAGCTGGTAACAAAATTGATACTAAATGTATTTTATACATATTTGTACAGTATATGAAATAAATAATATACATAGAATAAATATAAACACAATTCCTGTAAATATAACACGTAATAAATGTAAACAAAACAATAACGAGTGTAGTTATTAATTGTAAATCTGTTGGTGCACGAATACTACTCTTAAATAAGATACGCCTGATCACTTCTTGACGTTACTGTAATACCACGCGACGTCATGACGCGACGTCATGACACATGTGTCATGGCGACCCGCTATGAGAGTAAAAATTGACTGGATTGACATGGTTGACATGACTGGCGTGGCCCATGAATGACCAAAGAAATATATTGTATATAAATATAAAAATATACTTTTATTTACACTCCACATTAAATCTATATTTACAATGGCCGTCTTAAAAGTAATTATAAAATAAATCTGACTTAAACAATACCATAACAAATCAGTGCACATGCAGTATAGTGCCAAGAGTGCTAGTCGCATTTTCACGCTGATTAGCATTTCCAAATAGAGATCTCATCGCACAGAATTAGGGGATATAAACCATCTCAGCAGCTCCAGTGAAATATGTTTATAATTGTGGGAAAAATAAATTTTAAAACTTATAAGTGTGAGTCGCACCTTACACAGCACAACACACTTTTTTCATAATTTTACTATACTATTATTATTACTATTAACTTCATATATATAATGCCAATGGTCTGAATATAAATGAACTTCTGCGACATATAGACGAAAAGTCGAATATAAATAAAATACTTCTTGTTCCTACATTTACATTACGTCCCAACGTCCCATCTAAAAGCATTAGACACAACGCGGCTATAAAAACGTAAAACCATAGACAACCAATAAATTAAGATTATCAGCCCGGGAAATGTGCAAAGATTTATAGAGGCACCTGGATAAAACTTTTGATAAAACGACGATATATTAAGCTACCCTTGCGAAAGAAACCCTTGAAGTACTTTTAAAACAAAGCAGGACATTATAAATCTCGGTTTGATACTTATTCACAAAACTTGAAACGCGACGAACTCTTAAGAGGAAGTTTCTCGGGTTTTTCAGTTTTGGGCCTTTGGGCTTTATAATAATTGCTTTGCTAAGCAAGATACTTTTAACGAGTCCCTAGCTAGCGTTTGATTGTATTTTAATTCCGATACTTTCTTAATCTGACACGTTTTTACTAAACGGAATCTCTTCTCATTTATTTGTATTAAGTATATTGTGACAACCGGAAAATAATCTATGTGGCAGGATTAAAGTTTACCCAGCAAGCTCAACCACCGCTCTCATAATCCCCCGTAAACAAATTGTTCTGTATTGGGTGGAAAGGTTTGATTCTCGGTTACACATACTAACAAGGTGATCTTTGTCTTCGGGCTTAGCAACCAATCTACGTACTACCTTACATAACATCTTATATTTCAATTCTATTGAAAGTTTGATGTAGATATCCATAAACTGCAGATATTATTTAAGGTCAGCTTGGCTGCACGCTGGTTTGTTACTCTACTAACTTTAACAATCATTGTAAATAAATGAATAAATAAATTATGTTTCATTTGTCCAGCTAACAATATCGGGTGAAACAAAAATGTGTCTATGGATACATGAGCATCAAGTCGATTGGATACACAAGGCTCCTGCCTTGGTGGGACTCGCCCTTAACCTATTCTTCCTCATAAGGATTATGTGGGTGAGTGCTGTTGATTACTAGTGTAATTATGTATAATCAATGACATTATATTATGACCATAAACAAGCCATGTTCAATGCTGGGATAAAACAATTCTTGCGTTTCGATGGAAAGGTTTTTTTAGGTGTTGTTATCGGCCCACTTACGTGAAGTGTTTATCTCACTCTTTAAGAATGACAACAAAAGCGGACTGAAATCCTTTTGGGGGTTATAAGTAAATAACTTACTATATCAGAAAAGACTTCGGTCTTATTCGAGGTAGTATGTAGATGTCCATAAACTGCAGCGTCCAGTTAGACGCTCGTTTCCTTCTAACATCAGTAAAATTTGATAAAAAATAACAGAAAAAATATTATCTACAGCCATAAAAGAATATCGAAAATATTAAATTAATTTATCTTTAATTCACTCAACTCCGGTATTTATAGTAAAGAAACACCATTTCTTAAGCGACGACTTTTGATCTATTTTAGTTATTACTAAGCAATTGCTTGAAAATAGTAATGTCAAGGTCACAATTCCAAGCCACATAATAGTCACCAGTTTATTTAATCATCGAAAACACAATTGACGCAACTATTTTGATTTTGTTCACGTTAAGCGCTCGACATTTTGACAATATAATAAAATTGAAAGCATCGGAACGACATTTGGATTCGTGAAGTTATTATTTCTTTATAAATATAAATGTAGAAATGTAGTAGGCTGTAGAAAAGTGAATCAACGGTTTCCATACAGAAGGCATATGATCGGATTAACAGGCGCTAATTAAGCCTATATATTATTACCTCGATAGGTTAACGATAGGAAACCTCACACAAAACAAAATTCCTGTCTGGTAATTTTGTTATGTATGATATTTTATACACAAACATATTAGTACTTTTGGACCAAGATAGTCGCCTCGCTTGTAAATTTAGCAGACAACCATACCTCTCCAGTGATATCACACCTTCCGAATGATAACGACCTGACAAAAAAATATGTTTGTGTTTTGTGAAAAATACAAAATAAAGATTTCCTTCCAAACAAAATTTTGTAACAAACCAAAAATTTTCAGGTGTACTTATAAAATCTTGTACTATTAAAATTGTATACCGTACCTAAAATATTTTCTATATCTTGTAAATTACAGTGAAATATCTTCGAATTTCGATATAGGTCACTATAATTCTAAAGGTATGATATGCAAATGATTACGCGCTTAGATCTCGTCTTTACAACTGGTTATAATCCCACAGGTCCTCATCACAAAACTCCGGTCGGCGAACACTCTAGAAACGGAGCAATATCGCAAAGCTACTAAGGCGCTTCTAGTCTTGATACCATTACTGGGTATCACGAACTTGCTAGTACTGTGCGGGCCGAATGACGATTCCTGGTTCTCGCATGCTTTCGACTACACTCGGGCTTTGATGCTGTCCACACAAGTAAGTAACTTTAAACAAGCGTGTCATACTTATGTGTGCACGTAAATACAATAGTTAATATTTTAGGAATAATTAACACTATTTTTAACCGCTTAAAAAAAAATACCTAAGCAAACGAGTCACAAATGAAAGTAGTAACATTTTTATACGGTACCCAGAGAATGAGTTTTGAAGAAAAATAATTTTCTAATATAGATGGCACTGTAAGCATTATTATTACAATAAATTATGTGTTACATCACTCACAAGTAGCAACGCATCTATATTCGAGCTCAGATAGGATTTCGGTCGTGTTTGCGATTGTCAATGGATGTCTGTGGGTTGTGACTACTTACCATCAGGTGGTTTACATGCTCCTTTGCTACTATTCCCACATAAAAAAACGATATACAAAATGAAAATAATAGAACTTTATAACGTTTGCCATCAACATATTACCGTACTACGAGTACTACGGAGCACGGGTTTAGAATGTGGAAACATTAGACCGCAATCGACTACGCTTCTCGAGTGTGAAAGTGATTCCTTAGTTAGTTAATTATTAATAATGTAACTAGGAGAAGTAACAACTGACCTTTCATTAATATTAATTTCAAATTAACAACCCTCGCTACAACGACGCCTACGCAGACTTAATATTTTCACTCCAAATAAGGGGCATACGATCTTTTGAAGCCTTGTATCTGGGTTCATTAATTAAATTGAACCCTTTGCATAGAAGCCTCCGATCGACGGACGGACAATAAATCTCTCGATCCACCACATTAATTTTATTTGTGCGGTTGCAGAAGATACAGACTGATCTAAATTAATCCTCTAAACGACTATTTCTCGCTATCTTATTTGAGATTAGAGATTTACGTGAGTTTACATTAGGGACATCATAAAAAAATGAATTACCAAAACTGAAATAAAAAAGTCTTCTATTTAATTATAGTTTACTTATGAATCTCATCATCAGAACGTCCAAATTTAAATGGAAATTCAAATAAAAAATCATCACAATCAGTTCAAAGAGAAAAAAACAAAAAATAATCGGTAACCACATAAACATTCCGACGAATTCATAACCCTATCTCTTTTTTAGAAATCCGTCAAAAATATAATGTAATTATGATATATATAGATAAGAATTTGTATTTTATTTGTATCTTATTTATGTATAAAAGGAAGGTGACTGACAGATGCAAAGATCAGCGGTCAACTAAAACCGATGAACATTCTACGTTCATGAAATTTTGCCGAAGATTTCTTTATACAGCATACATTAAAATTAAGAAAGGATTTTTCAAAATTCCACACCTATGTAGGTAAAAAAGGGGTTGAAACATAATATGAAACTAAGTAATTTCGAGTTCTTTGAGATCTAAGTAATGAGCAAAAGTTTGTACTTTATATAAATGGATTCATAAAAAACTTGCAATTGATAATAAAGAAGAAGCACTCGTATTCAAGAAACTTGTTGTGTTAGTCTTATAATATTTCCTTCGCAGAATATACTTAAAATGTTTTAAGAAAGTTTTTATGGCACAAAACAAGTTATAATCTTCATATAGTATTCATAAAGCGCAAATGTTCTTCGGTCGATATTTCCCATAATTATTATTTTAGAACGACGCTCTACTACCGCAGTTCAAGCTAATTGCGATGCATAGTTAGTGTGAACCCATGTATTGCTTTCAGGGTTTTAGCAAAGTGTACCTGTCTGCCATACTATATGAAGCAATATGAAAACCTACTTCTAAGATATTTACATCTCATGCTAGCGACGAGTATTAAAATCTAATACCTTTTTTAAAGAAACCCCTTTTTCATTGGTAATTTTACTAAAAACATAGAATTTACTTTTAATCCGTTGAAAAAATAGATTCAGACTAAGTTTACGTAAAAAAATTTACGGCTTGGATATCACCCTTTTTCTACAATCACCCTCAACTATTTACAATACATTTATTTTTGATCATGTCTCGGTTCCAATGTGACATAACGGAGTAATACATAGCCTACGAGAGCAGAGTTAAAGGTGATCTATGTATATTTAATATTTGGGATAGATTGAATTGATAATTTTGGCGTTAAAGAAACACAAACAAATAAACAAACGAACAACGTTTCACTAATTAGAGGAGAAGGATAAAGATTGTCGATATAATGTACGATCTATAAAAGTCGAGTCTACAACTCTATGACACTCCGACTACGCAAACCTTCACTGTGTAATGTCTGACATGTACTTAACAGTGGTCACTGCGGCCCATGGACAACCACGTCTAATTTGGTTGATGGACGCGGATGCGTTCCTACTCTTGAGGACTAAGATGGTCGTCTCCAATAATGTGTATCCGGCAACCACACCTC
>DWON01009307.1:0-11494 GCA_018251015.1 Phocides pigmalion okeechobee | reverse complement strand
CGGGTTATGAGGGTGGCGGTGGTACCACCCCGGGCGAGCTCTAACGGCTCTACCACCTTTAAAAAAACAATATAGTAGAATCATTTTCCAATAGCATGACAAAAAAACAAGCGTTAATAGAGATTAGCAGCTATTTGTCAAAGTCAAGTTTTATCATAGAGCAAATAGCTTTAGGGATTCCATTCGCATCATTATCGTAATGGATAGGTCGATGTGCCTAAAATAAATTTATGGAAACATAGGGTTAGCACTAACGTAATTATAATTGTTGATATTGTTTGAAATTTTCCTAATATTGTGAAGGCGTTTATTTATTTGCTCTCCTGCAGATTTTGTCTGACGGAAACTTTGAACGTTGTTTGACATCATACTAAATTTGACTTTGTAGTTAAACTTGGTATCATTTTTTATATGGGAAGAGTAGCAAACGAACATGCAAACCACCTGATGTTAAGTGGTTGCAGCCCATACACATCCACAAACAACTACAAACGCAACCAAAATCCTATCTGTGCTCGAACGTAGATGGGTTGCTACTCCTAAGGACTAAGATGGTCGCCTCGCTTCAAAGTGTAGCCGGCAACTGCACCTCTCCGACCGAAACACAAGTAATGCTTTACGGCGGATTATGAGGGCGGTGGTGATACCTCCCCGCTCGGACTGAAGTTCTTCCACCTTGTAATGATGTCAAACGACTATCTAAAAACTGCTGTCAAATGTTAAATTTATCATTTGATTGAGATAATTGCCTATTATCATCGTTTCTGAAAATACCTGGGGGAATTACGAAAACACATGAATTTTGTTATAATGCATGGACCAGAAAAAACGTTTCAGATATATATTACACGTATTTTGTAAGTGGTAAATTACAATTGTAACGAGCGAAATTGCCACCGCCGAGCTCGTAATCTGCCACGAAACAACATTTTTTTTCGGTAAGACCTGGTTGCTGACTACTCTCTATACAGGCACCATCTTCAGGAGTATCGCATCCACGTATAACCATCGATAGAATTTTGTCCTGTTATTTATATTGAAAGTTAATATCCTACCATAGACTACCTAACATCTTAGAATACAAAAATACAATATTGTATTATGAATCAAATCAAAATATTTTGATTCAAAGTAGATTCTTTCCAGAATTCTTGTTGAACGTCTATAAACTACCACCCACTACATTACATTTCAGTGCATTCCGATAAATCTTGCAGCTCTTATTTACCCTAGGTATCTATAAAACTCAAGATATCTATAAAAGTCGAAATCAAAGAAATGAAAAATTTTCATTTTCATTTATTCCCCTAAGGGTGTAATTTTCGAAAATTATCTGATAGTGCTGACTTTCGTTATATATAGAATTATTATCTACAAAATTTCGGCTGGCGTTGATCTCTGTGTCTGTCTGTTTTTACCTTACCTTTTTATATATTTGAAAGACACTTTGACTCTTACTGTAGTAGTCTTACTACAGAACTTTCGTACTTGTAGTTGTAGTCGTATAGTACTCTTATATATTTTTTGTTACTGCAATCTTGTTTATTGTACCCTAATATACTTGCATGCACCAAAAATCCGTTATCTTGTTTGCAAATTGCATTAAAATCTGATAACTTGATACAATGTAGTTGATTAAGAGACTTGAAATAGTCCTCGTTTGCATTACCAAATGTCATCTTGATTAATCTTTCAATACACATACATATTTAGACTACGGCTAGCTTATTATATTTATTGTTAAGTCATCTGCGTTATTATGTTACAAAATATAAATGTAACTGGTTTATACTGATAACTTTTCTCACCGTAAGGAACGGTAACGGGTTTTGTGGGATTTCCAATGAAATCTTTAGGTGGGCATCTTTTGTCCTTGTAGAGAATAGTAGCAAAAACTAGTAAAGAAACGAACACGATTGGTGTTATCCAACATGACGTCCCATTCGGGCACAACTTCGGGATTTTTTCTGGGAAACCAGTGACCTAAAAAGTGTGTATTAAACACATTTTTATAGTTCAAAATACTAAAACTGTTGTTAAATCTACCTGATCGTACTTCTTATGAATTGAATTATGAAACAAGCTTACAGTTCACCTGATTTTAAGTCGTATCTGCCGCTCGAGATCACTTAAACCGGAAAATAGACGCATTGCTACTCGTGAGGACTCAGAAGAACGCCTCACATGCATGGCAGCCGGTTACTTTCATAAGCCGAATATCTCAGTCCTTAAGAGTAGCAACACGTTTAAATATAACGTAAGGTATGAGTTAAATTTTTTGAAGTTGGACGTAGATATCGATGTACTGCAGAGACCATTTAACATTAGATGGCCTGTACACTTCTTTGCTACTATTACGACATAAATAAATATTTAATTGGCGATTATTTGAAAATCATAACGACACTTCTCTTTTTAGGTCTAGATAATAAATTTTACAATTGCATTACGTACTTATAGACGATATATTTTACAGTTAGTTTGATTGAATTATCATCACCTCTGTGAAATAAGGCGTCACGAGTGAAAAGAATTACGTAAGTCCTGTGTACTCGTATATTGGCACTTTGAAATATTTCGAATCGCGACGTAATAATTATACACGTTCGTACTTTGCATCGTGGGAATTTCTAACGTCAGTAGGGTTATTCTGTGAGATTGATTTATTATCTTGATAGCAGATTCCATGATGAAATATTAAAATCATAATTTCTGTAGTAGTGCCCCTGAGCTGATTTCGGCAAGGCTGGACGTCACTGGTGGAGTCCAGGAAATGTGCAAAAGCGTTTCCGGAGACACGGGACCCCGCGGTAGGCCGGTGGAACACCAGTCAGATTTTTTATCGATTCGAGCCCGTCTTAACCATCCATCAGACCAATAAGCCCTGTCGTTAAAGGTACTCGTCTCGAGTTTTTATAACGTGAAAAAGTAAGTTAAAAAAAAAGTGACTATAATTCCTATAGAAGTGGACAGTACCAGTGGCATCACTTTCGTCTGTAATGTTAAAATTAATTACTGCAAATAATTATAATATTTACAGCAATTCCTAAAGTGATATGACGTCGCGAACGTAGTATTTCAAATTGTAAACAAGTCCATTTACTTCCAAAGTGAGTTTTATCACTACGAAGTTCAAATGATAAAACTCACTTCGACTTGTCATTTTACAGAATAGAACCTGCAGAACAGAAACGTGTTGTTTTGTTGAATGCGGAGATACTCCTTTCCCTTTTAATAGAAGATTACGTACTTAGCGTTACGTAGTTAATTACCTAAGAGTGTTGTTGTTTACTCCTAAGATTAACCCGCGGGTCGCACTTGTCAATCAAATTGCTCTAATTTCATCCAAGTACCTACTTATGTAGTATTTTTCCTTTACTCCAAATGTAAAGAGGACTCTTTTGACTTGATTTTGAATTTGGAATCGTAATTTCAGCTTACGGCCAAGTAGACAAGTTCAATTCAAATCAAATACAATCGATGTCCTACCATAGTTCACGCATGCATTATTACACCTAAGGGATTGTGAACCGAATGTTCCTTCACTGCTTGGAAAAAAAACTACATAATTCAAAGGACCTGACTCTTTCAAACGATTATGTCTTACTCGTCGATTTATCGAGTAAAGGTCAATAAACCGTCTAGACACAAAGAGACAGTTAAGCTGGAAACAAATTATCGGACGCCACTTACAGTAGCAAGCGACATACTCGTTGATTATTTGGCGTAACCTAATCAAGAAAACTATCCGCTTTAAAATGCAGATATGTCCTTAAACTTGCAGACTTCCAATAAATCGCGAGCTCGTCAGAATTATCTATCATTATTAAGTAATGTTGCTATTCATAATTTCAGCATAATTAATGTAAATATTCTGCCTCCAAGAAGACCTAGCTTAAGAGCTTCCTAGGAAACGAGTAACTATCAGGAGGTCAACCATGGTGATGTGCGTTACCTGACCAATAAGGGGATGGTGGGTCTACGAAAAATACCTTAGAAGACAGTATAGTCAAATAAATAGCATTACACTATACTCCTTAGAAGACGGACACTACAACTAGTAACATTGTCACTTGATGTCGTAATGGACGCGTGTGTGAATGCCACTGTGAGATTGTCAGTATGATAAGTCGAAGACAGCGCTCCGAACTATAATGTACCATACCATAGTTCATAATGTTACGTAAATGGACGCGTGTGAGAATGTCACTATGGGAATGTCAGTATGATAAGTCGAAGACAGCGCCCCGAACGATAGCCCATAATGTTAAAATATGGACGCGTGTATGAATACCACTGTGGGAATGTCAGTATGATACGTCGAAGACAGCGGCTATAACGATAGCGATTAAGTCACGACTATTGCTCGCGACAAAAGTCGCGTCCGCTATTTTGTCTCCGGCTTAACACAATCTTATCATTGCACTCGACCGTGACGCTCTAATTTTCTAATCAGCATATTGACTATTACCAATTATGTCGCTTAGTAAACCAATAGATCCTTAAAGAATTATGTGACTTTAAAACAATTACGATGTCTTTAGTCTAGCTTTTTCCTGGGACTTTGTTTGCTTTGCAATCGATATTACAAGACCTTCCAATATATCATGCAGCTCTATGCCTTCTTTATCCCCTTAAGTTTATATTATCCAATTTATCCCTTTAGGCTTAGGGCTCAGGCGGTATTTCTAAAGTTTCAGGATTCTAGTTTCAGCTGTTACGACGGTGCCTTGGTCTATGAGTTGGTCACCGCTCACGGTCACATATACAGAGTTCCATATTTTTAGATCTATGTTACTCCTGAGAACTAAGGTAGTCGCATCACTTCAAAGTGAGTAAGTGCAACTCTAACAGAAATAAAAGAGTCGCTTCACAGGTTACAAGTGTGGCGGAGGTACTTCCCCGGTCGAACTATGTGTTATCACCTGTCAAGGCTGATATTGTCACCAATTAAATATTTTCTTACAAAGCAATGAGTTATTCATTGATATGGAATTACATATTAGTCGCCTTCTGTCACGGAACACGTCAGTTCTAATAATATCCACATGGTCTTGTATCATACGAACTGGTGTATGTATCTTATAAATTCGTACATGAACGATGTTCAAAGAAATGTTTGTCTCCCGTCATTTATATTCCTCTGTAATAGGACATTTCTGATATTGAAGAAAGTGTTCCAACAGTGCTAAGATAAGTAATGTATATCTTCAGATCTAAGACAACCGACGAATATTCTAGACTGATAAATCGTAAATGCATTTGATATATCGGATGTCGCTTCATATGCTTAAGATAATAAATATGTATAATCAAACGAAATACTTTACGCAAAATAAGTATGACAACGAAAATGTACAAAAAATCATTATTCTCAATTTAAAAAATACATAACAAATTACATTTTTAAGTTATAGAAAAAAAATAGTAGTCTAGACTATTTTTTATATTTTCATTAGAAATTCCTAAATTGTTTTAAATTGAGTTTTTTAATGGATCTCTCCCCGCAACGGTACTTTACTACACTGCTTCAAAGTTAGATTCTTAACTTTGGTACCATCTTCCGACCATGCTACGTTACTTGATTGTAAACTTAATTTACTATGCAGGCTTTACATTTTATAAAACTGTGTACAAAAATGCAAATGTCCAGGAAATAATAAACTACAACTATCATGAATTCAATGGTCATCACACGTCAATAAAAATAAATTAATACCAGTGTATTGATCCGCAAGGTTCGCGGATGTTTCCTTTGTAAATCATGCCAAAGTGATAGATAAGTCATCTTCTGTAAACAAATGTAGTATCTGCCATTCCTGGGAGTGATTTATTGACCGTTATTGGTTTCGTAAATATTATGTATTGAATTTATGAATTACTATTCAAGTCGTAATGATTTCCTTTATAAGGGTTATTGTAAATACGAAAATTTCATGTAATTATTAATATTAACCTGATTCCTATATTCATTTGTTTCATATATCATATTATTTGTTTCAATTAATATCTTCTTAAGACACCCTTAAATGAGGAATTTTCGAAAAGTACATTTTGCTATGTACCTAGTCCTTACGATTAACGAAATCGCTAATCATGAGTACCTGGTACGTGGTAAAATGTATGAATTCTGCGATGTTGTCAATTTTAAATCCTATATAACAAAAATAAATCATTTCGATTTAGAAAGTTCCAAAAAAACTGTTTTGACGGTCCAAAATTAATATAGATTTCTTATGTTAGTAGTCGCGTGCATTGTAACCTCCATTTTCTATCTTCAGATAAGGGTTCGTTTAAATAGTTTATATAAACATTTATAATATTAAATTATATTATTCTCATCATTTTAAACATATCATTAATTTTAAAAATAGATACGTTAGTAATAAAATCATAAAGCCAATTGACAAAATAAATTAAAAATAACATCACATGTAAATGAATTAAATACAAAATTTGAGAATTCTTGTACAAAAAATATTCAAGACAGACTCCAGCACAATAGACAGACTGCTACATCTAATAGTTAAACTTTTTACAACGCAAAACAACCATCACATCAACAAGCAATCTATAAAACGCATGAACGCACAGACGTGACGTTTATAAATTAAAACTGTCTATTTATATCACATTGTCGTCTCATTCGTTCACCGGCTGTTTCAATAATGTTCCTGCGACGTTCATTTCAATATCGAGACTAGTACACACAAGTATCCATAGTAGTTAAAAGGAACGAGTAGAACACAAGTTTTCTTTTTGTTGGAAACAGAAAATATGCATGCAGAACACTTGGAGTTAAGTAGTCGCTTCATTCGTTTCCAAGATTACGTCATACAGACAGACCGATAAAAAGTTCTTTCCAAACTATTTTCCAATTTTCCGTGTAATTTACCTGTTATTTGTGATGTATGAAATTAGTTACGTATATTTCTTAACGGTCAAAAATAATCTTATTAAGTTGTTGTTAAAAACTACTTTGCAACAATTGCCCATCCAGGAGGGAGGGTGGACATAGTGCATGCTTTGAAATATATACAATTATACATTGTGGTGGCGGATTGTTGCGAAGTAGTTTTTAACAACAACTTACTACCATGGATTTCTGCAAAATAACGCCAGATAATATTAACTATAAAAATAATTCTATAAAAGTCAACTTTGAATAAATACCGTTTGACTTTGAAAAAACCTTTAATCTTTTTAATTGGCATAATTGAGTACATACGGTGTTATAGCCATAAAATCTTATACACTATGAGCTTAGCCGTGACCACGAGCCATGGAACTGGTTGAAAATATCGGCAATCAAAATGCGTTAACCTTAAGTGCCCCGTACATAGCTAAATGTATAAAGTCCGCAATAATACTAGTTTAAAATCATATAAAAACCTTAAGAATCGGCAAATAAGTGTTTCCGCGTTTCTTATTGTCATACAAAAATAAATTTGCTTGGATAACATGCTATAAATAAATGATAATTGTTTTTTCTCGTTGCCCTTTTTGTTAAATATAAATGCAAGGCTTAGGGATAAAAATTTAAACTTGAAAGCACGTTCATAAACTTTAATTGTGGATAAAATAACGCACACGTCAAAAATATTCTCAGAGATTATAGGTTTATATGCTCAGAGATTAAAGGTTTTTATGCATATAGAGTGTAATATATGAATGTTAGTCTATCGAAAAGGCAGACGGGCCTGAAGGAAAGCAAAGAACGTCGCCTGGACATTGCAACATCACATTTATATCATCCGCTTAATAGTTATGAGAACATTTGAAGAGGGAATGAATTTTCTGTCTCTGATGTATATAATCTGTTTATTAGTTCCCAAATACAAAAAATACACCTATGTAACTCACTTGGTAGTATGTAATCACCGCCTCTCATGGATATCTGTAACCAACTCGATATACGAGAGAAGTTCCTTCTCTCGATGCTTGCCTCTCTTGAGGACTAAAATGACCGCCATAGCTGTAAAACAGTCGGCTACTATACTTTTCGTTGAAATTCTCGAAATTCGTTGAAATTCTCGAATTCTCTCGTGCTACTTGTACCACCCCATATTACACTTCCGTGTGTATCCTTCCACATCAGAATGTCTCCAGAACTTGCACATAAAAATACATTCAAGACATTCTTACATGAGAACTGGTTACAACCAATACAAAGTCGACATTGAAATCCAGTTGTCACTAGTTCCCATTATCAACTGACGACATTTTTAACGTAACTGAGATAGGTATAAGATCTTCTGTGGTGTTTGTGGTTCCGATTACGTCATATGCAGTAAGGGATATTTGCATGCAAATATTATTATATTACTGTCATTGTTGGTTTCTGTAACTTCTTCATTCCTTATTCACGTTATTTTTTTATTATTTTCTGATAAATATATTTGTTGTCTATAAGAGTTTACCTAAACAATGTAAAGTTAATCCGTTCCCCTTTGGTTTAGTGTCAAGAATGCTGGCCACATTATCGTGTTGAATAGCAATCCCAATTTATATTATTTTATTATATACTCATACTCTCTTTACCCTTGTATATTTTCTATTTGACGGTTGTCTGGAACAGATAAGTCTAGCGATAAGCGTCCAATCTTGTGCACTCTAACTTGTATGTTGTATTCTTAATTATTTATTTTAAAATATAACATGTACACATGTGTAATAATGATTTTTCTTAGTAATTTTCTTATATATGTTGTACAAATATAGTATTAAACAAAACAAAACAGGACATTGTACCTACTGTCCATCTGTTCTGTTTAACATATTGGTATTATCTTTAATTTCTTTCATTTTATTCGAGTTTTTATATTATATATTCAGTGCTGGGTAGGACTATAATTTACGGAACATGTAGCACTGTCTCCTTGTATTCAACGCTGGACAACACTCGTGTTGTCGCCTGCGACAAGCGAAGCAACTATCTGAGTTCTCAGTAATAGCAACTCATTTACACAAGTAAGTCAAGGTGGAACAACTTAGATAAAAAACATCTTGGAGAAAATTAAAAAAGGACTTACTGTAAAAGGGTCCTTATTCGCTATATAAAAGTGGAAACACATTTACGCACTAACTCAAAGTGAATGAACAGAGTTTATAAGAACAGGATTTTTGGAGAACATAAGAAACGGTTTCCTAATCTCGTCAGTTCTCTAAAAAGAACACATCTACATACTACGCCAAGCTGAAAAAACACAGTTTTAAAGAGCAGGCTTTTTGGAGAATGTAAAAAGAAATCTGAAGAGGTCCTTATCTCGTCAGTTATCTATAAATGGAAACAAGCTCTCAGTAAACAAGCAAGCTGTATGGTGTTATTGTGGGGACGCGGCACATCGTTTGGCAGCTTTGCCGAGATTTCATTTAACGAGCGACATTGAATCATTCCGGCCAACAGTTGTTTTGATTCAGCAATTGCAATTACATCTTTTACTGTAACAACTGCCGGGATTTAACGAAATCTCGCGTTTAGAGCATCTGGAAGATCTCCAGGTGAAGTATTAGTTCCTTGATAACTGTTCGTACGACTTCCTTGTGGTCGAGTCGGTTGAAGGCTAATCGTATATTCAGAAACGTCTTCCACTATGATAACAATAACGGATAGGAATTGTCAATGGTAAATATTTTATAATAAACTTCACAGGCAGTTTATATTGGCAATCTCACCTTCAACCGAAACACCATAATTGTTTCACGTTATATATAATTATATATTACTTACCACCCTTAAAAACGTGTTTTATGGATTGTATAAAAAATGTTTAATTAGAAAATTTCTTAATTTAAGATGGAATAATAATAATAAAATCGTTTATTGCCACACAAACAAACAGAATAGACAACAGTAAAGGGACATAAAAACAAGATACATTTTCTTAAAAAAAAAAGTTTTTTTTTTTAATATTATATACAATTATATGGAAAATATTTTAGTTAAATTCTCATCTTCGGATAATTCTGTTGTGTTATCGGTTTCATCAATTCTATTATCTACACTTTTTAAATGTGTTATGATTATATAATTAATGTGTTCAGATAATGGATAAAAACAAAAGGCGGTGCCGCTGCGTTTTATGATGGAGTTTCTCAGTTAAAATCGCGTTGCCAACCGGCAGTAGACAAAAAAATTGGTAACTTGTAACTTTCAATTTGTATGAGCCCTTACAAACTCAAACAGAATAATTCATTTAATTTAATTTGCCTTTATTAGCTTTTTATGCATGAAAAATAGCACACGAACATGCAGGCTTCGAGAATACCCCGGTTTGACCTCCGGGATTGCACCGAGGCTTAACACTGACTGCGGTACTTATAGGTTTCATCAAGTTATCGTTACAGGAAGTGGCACTAAACTGAAGCTGAATTCTTTATACTGAATATGCGCCGAGAATTCACTGAAATATTGTATTTTTCAGCGCCTACTTTAATTTATTGGTACCTATAAATAGTAGTATCAGGCGTTATTTTGCGGAAATCCATACTATTAAGTATTGTTAAATCTATTTTGCAATAATCTGCTACCATGATTGAAATATATACATATTTCAATGCATGCATTGTAAAGATAGGAAAGTGATGAGAGTAAAATTCAATCGCTGACTGACATTTTCGATTATTTGCACCATTATACATGGTGGTAGCGGATTGCAAAATATTTACAATAACTAGTTACGATAGATAATTACAATAACTAGTAGTATAAAAGCGTATTCGTATCTATTTCTACATTGCTATCATAACAAATATTCCACGCGAACCTAGAACTGTAGTTCTATTTCGTTGTTTACAGTACAATCATTGTTTAACAACAAACTTTGGTAATTTCCTAAAGGCTTATTATTCTTCCTTATCTGTTCCGTTATAAATTCTATTTATAATAACTCGTAGTGGGGTCGTTATTGCTTTGACGATAACTCGGTCCGGCTATTTCATCAAAAAATTCAATCTAATCTGATCCTTACGGCCTTGTAATAAGGTCTGTTATGTGAATGTGTGCATCAGTTGCATGTACTAATACTACTGTTATGATAAGTGATGTTTTTAGTTGTTCATTAGTACTGTGATGTAAGGCCTTTGATGCAAATGATTCGATATAACCGCGTGTGAATAATAAATAGTACACATCTTGCTTCCGTCTGTTTATTCTGACAGAGAATGTTATTTTAAGCCCATACAACAGATACATTAACGATTAATTAAAATAATTTATTATATACTAATTAAAAGGGTGTTTGTTTAGCGATGGAGTAACCATAGTGTAATAAACATATTGATATCGTTGTAAAATGCTAGATCTACTGTTCAACCGGGGAGGTACCACCGTCATCCTCATAATCCGCCGTAAAGCAGTTCTTGTGTTACGGTTGGAGATGCGGTTGTCAGCTACACATACAAGCGAGGCGACCATTTCAGTCCTCAGGAGTAGTAACGCATTGAACGACGTCAGGCAAGACTTTATTCTTTGGAGATGCAGATCGTCTGTACG
>DWON01009306.1:0-11495 GCA_018251015.1 Phocides pigmalion okeechobee | reverse complement strand
GGCCCATTAGCTCAGTTGGTTAGAGCGTCGTGCTAATAACGCGAAGGTCGCGGGTTCGATCCCCTCATGGGCCACTTTTATTTGTTTTTTAACTTTTATTTATTAAGAATTACTTGTTTCTTATTCGGTATAAAAAATAATATTTTTTATGTTGCCCATTGAAATAATTAAGGTTTGATCGTGCAAACTTGAGAACTTTCTGGAAAACAATCACGAGGGTTTCAGTTCCAAACAGTAATGGTTTGATAACATCCACCCACCTGGCTAGTGCAAGCACTCCACAGATAAACGCAGCAACCGAGACCAACGCTGAGGACGTTCTGGGCGGACCAGTCCACCAGGTTCAGGTAGAAGTCGTCCTGCAACTCCGGCGCGTCCAGCACCTTGAACGGGATCCGGGATATCTTGCGGGTCGCTTTGCGGGGCGAACGTAGCAACTTCTGTGACTTCGCCGATACTGGCGAGAGGCTGTAGGGAGACGGGTCTATGTTTTCCTGCAACAAGAGAAATCAATATCCTTAATTCCTTGCCATTAAACAAAAATAGAACGTTTAAGTTTTGTTTGTTTTACGCGAGAACAATTGATTTCCACCACCTTAAAGAAGAAAATGAAAATGGTAGCAACTAAATAACGTATATTTTTCTTCTTTCTTCTTTAAATTTCTTTACTATTATTATAGTATTAAAGAAAAGTCAATAAGTACGTACTTAATTTAATTATTTAATAGTTTTAACAATTATAGTATTTACGTAATAATTTTAAATTTACAAAGTCTATCAATCTCAAGTACAACTTATTCTGTGCAAGTAAGCAGATCATAATAAGTTATGCACTAGTAAATGGCTAATTTAGAAAATCCTAAACTATGAACTTATGCAATGAATTATTCGTGAATTCGGTTCATAAATTCAATTGAATTTAAAGAACTGCATCAACTCAGATTTCAAATCTTGTGTCATCTAAAATACCAAACGATATTTTTCTTATTTATAATTTAGATTGAATTTGCGAGTTTGAAAAATAAAATTTTTATTCAACTTGCGGAATGCGGCCAGTTCTTGGCATCTATCCTCATGGGCACGGACTCCCTTTAGATTGCTTAGAATAGGCTTTTATTATAATTACTTTCAAAGTATTCCATATTACATTCGCAACTAAAAAAATTAAAGCTAACCATTTGCAAGTGGATCCATTAACATAAACATATTTGCATTAAAACGTACAGTCCTGTTCAATCAGTCTAGTTAAATAACATTAATACTAGCGGGTTAATAATACATAATATACTCACTAAATTAACAGTTCAATAAACTGTCCTTATGACATAGGATTCTGCATAAAAGTTAAAACATTCCACGTTTTAGTGCACAGTAATTCCATACCAGACAGATTTTATAGCTCTATTCATCACTAACTGGCTTGAAGATTCGCCTGAACGGGAAGTATAAAAAATAAATTAAAAACATTTGAAATCTTTAACTAATTTTCGATACTTCGTCAGTGCTTATTAAACGGTGTAACGAACAAAAAACAGATAGATAGCTGACTTGTATCTCAACAATCTCATTACTAGTGGTACTACGGAACTCATCAAGATACGACAAACAGAATAATGGACACAGATTTCAGTCTTAAAGTATTTCCAAAAAATAAAAGCGAACAATCACCGTACGGCAATAAAAAAATGCCAGTACAGTTAACAAAAAAATTGACGGAGGTGGTACGGTTGGCGTTAAAGTTACAAATGATGCTGCACTCATTAGACACGAAAGCAATAAAGAAGACAAACACCGGGATACAGAATTAGAGTCTTTTGATGGTGCAAAAAACACTGACAAATTGAATCAACTAATTTCAACGCTGCTCGCTAGTGGCGAACAATTGATGAAGGCAAGCCATTAAAAATGTAAAAAACAGCACGTCTGCCAATCTCAGTACGAAAGATGTGAACCAAGACCTCTATAAATCAGAAGCAACGAAGCGTGGAATACATATGACCTGAGAAAAAGTTGTGTAGAATTAAATATAATTCCAAATTCAGTCCAAATTTTGTTCGCATTGCCATAGGTACACATGGTTAAATGAAGGACAGCGTACGGAGGTTCTAATGGGGAACAAATAGGCACCTCCTGAAGCGGAACGTAGGAGTCCTTGAAAGGTTCGCCTACCCGCAATCTTTTGTGTAAATCGTACAGCAAAAACACGTCTGAAAAAACTAAACGCAATATACAGCCAGAATACCCAGAACACGTGATAGCGTCTCGATTTGTCAGCGATTTTTTTACGAGATGCTTTCAATTAATCATCAAAGTAAAATTTCTATTCAGACCACATTGATTGGTCTTATTGCAAAACTCAATAATAGCATCTGATAATGAGTCTAGACCGGCTACCAGTAAATTAAATCGTATGGATACCAAAGAACAGGTGCGAAATTTGAAAATGCAACAAAGATCTCATACGGAAACGTGTCGCAAAAAATAGTCATAAAAGCTATTTAGTAAGTAATAAAACGTGCATTCGCTCAGCATAAGCCAACTAAAAAGAACATTAAAGTGACAATTCTAATGTGAATTTTCGCACTGTCAAATACCGAGACAAATTCTAAGTAATTTACTGCAAAAACTGCACATTTCAAGTAAAGCTCTGACGATGTCACGTCCATGAACCCGTTTTTATTGCGACTGCTAAGTAATCTAGATGAATAACACCTTCATAAAGCGATGCGAATTTCGTGGGACTGAACGTGGGCCGCCATTACCATGTGTGTTATTTTAAGCGGATAATAATCCTTTTCGTGTTGAATAGAATTTTGAAGCGTGGGTGAAAATATTGGAAGTCCGCACGAGATCGGAGCCACGTTTAAAAGGGACTACATGAGGAGGACGTGTCCCGTCGAGTTCGGACACGTTTTACTGCAATTCAAATTCAAACAGAACTGGGTTGTGACGCCTACGTCAAAAACAAAAACATAAGAGGAGGCACACGCATAAACATGAGTGTTAAGCGCGCTCACAATAAATATTACTGATAAAAGAGGGATTTACATGTAATACTACAAGATATCGCATCCTAAACCGTTATGTCGGCCCAAATTTAGGTGACCCAATCAATACTGCACAAAGGCCGAGGGCACGTGTTGAAAAAGCAACGTTAAACCTTAATCCAATTATTGACCCCTATGAATGAAAACATTAATGGGCCATGTTAAATAAGATTGAAAGTGCATCAACGCATGCACGGTGATTAACTCACAACAGAACTGCCACTTAAGGAGATATTGACTTAGCGAACGCCCCGCCCCCGTGTGGTCGTCGACACAGTGGCCTTGGTATATGGACGAAAACGAATGCATATTATTATATTACGTAAGCCTAAAATTGCCTGCAGGAAATTGCAACTGGTTTTGATGATGCGCGAGCGACGCCGTCAGCTGAGATACTCGGGGATAACGACGAATTTCAAAATGGAATTTTCAAGAGAAATACAATTTTATTAGCATTTCTTGTGAACAAAAAGTCTAGACAGCTAACGTTGATAAGATCTGAGCTGAGTACTGAGTACGTGAAATGAAATCAGTAATTGGGCAGTGCAATAAGACACCGGCCACGAAAGTTTTAGTTTTTTGTAAATAAAAAAAGTAACACGAGTATTAGAAAAACAAGTGATACGTATACAAAGCCTCCGAGCAAAGCATTATTAATGTAATAAGCTAAGTAGTGCATGACTAAATAAGCCGGATTAAAACGAAGTTAGTTACGTCGTGGCTGAGTTAGCGTTCCCTAACAATTTAGTTCACTAATGCCATTTTGATTGGTCGAATTACCGTTTTTATGATATTTCTTGAATAGATTACGGACAAAACTTTAAGTCACGTCAAATTGTAATAAACGTATAAATAGATATTTCTCTAATGCGTGTCACACTTTATAAGGACTTTAATAAAATATATATGTACATAAAAGCGTAAAGTAATGACACACCCAAATATCAACGCACAGCCGAAACCGCTGAACCTGGGTTCCTGATATTGTCCAGATACATTATTTATAAAGCGTAACTGAGCACTAAGAAACGACTTTTGGAAATTTAACTACTAAGGGTGTAAAACGGTATAATAACGTTCGAAAATTCTACTATGAACCTACTTTAACGCAAGTAAAACCGTCTGCCCATGGTTTAGTTATAAAGTTTAGTATCATATAAAAAGGAACGAATATAACATCTAGTAGTTAATTGTAGGAAGACATTCCATAAAATAGTAGCCGCAATCTCAAACTTAGAAAGCAAACTTCGCGTGACCAGCGTCATTGACTAGATTTGCGGTTGTCGAGAGCATAGGCCAGAGATAGCTTAAAATTGTCCATTTCCTTTATACACAATTGCTTTATTCGGTGTGAATAGACAAAAACGTTCACACAATAGAGAACACAATGATACAATTGTAGATTACAATACAACTTTGATCTAGTACTCGTATATAAAAAGGAATCCTGACAACCGGCCAATTGAGGCAACAGTATCCTTAACATTCCTAGCGCAGTAGTGAAACATGGGCTTTTTTTAACAAAACAAAACAATCTTCGGATATGTCTGAAAACATTCGAAATATATACATACGTATGATAGGTCTGAAAACATTCAAAATATATACATACGTATAACTTGGACATAAAATTAGTTCTGAAGATCTGTAAGTATAAAATTTATTCGTCAAAAACCTTCTTATACGTCATAATAACATGCAACCGTTTACGCAAGACCCAAATAAGAGGAATTACAAACGAAATAAAAGAATATAAACTGAGACATACAAATTCCATGAACGATGTAATATACTAATAACATATCACGACAGTGCTCGAAGAAAAAGATAAAAGAAACATTTCAATATAACCCAAACCACAATGTTATAAGATGAATGAGCAATCAGAACTTAAGTTTATTAACCTCAGAAAGCAGACGCATAAAAAGCTAGAAATCTACCAAGTAGTGACTAGATCTTAGATAACAGATTGATTGGTACTATAAATGAATGACAGATCTTGTGACCTACGCGGTTATGCAATCGGGTCACGTTAGAACGATGCAATAAAAAATAGGCTACTGAACTGCACAAACCTAACTCTTTCAGTTGTTTACGTGCGAAAAGAATACAAATCGCAAAACACGGAACTTATTTGAATTTCAACACAACTTTTACGACCATCCACACAATAAGAATTAATTCGAATTGTCTAACTATAAAGCATAATTCATCAGCGGTTGACGCCCTATTTATCGAAGTCTTTTCAGTATGCTTGCAGTATCATTCGATTACAATTTGATTTACGACATCGATTATGGTGTTAAAAGATTCATCACATTGTAACGAAATGCAAATTTCTTTAACATTCATATTTTTTCCGGATACAACACTTCGATGAACATTTACTTACGTTTTTATGTTTTCTTATTATTTGGTGAATCAGTAAATTATTGCATCATATATTTTTAAACCAATATTTGCCTTCAGCATATAGAAGTTAAACTAATTCAAAATCGATGTCACGAAAACGGTTGCTAAACTAATTGACTTAACAACGTAAATACACGTAACCCTATCGGGCCTCGATCGCAAAAAGCCTCTGCAAACAAGGACTTGTGTAAATAGTAGAAAAAAAATTAAGGCCACGCTGATGGCTCTCGCAAAATTCTCTCGCATACCGGTAGATGTTGTTTCTGTAAACAAACCACCGAGTGAACACTGATAGGCACTTCTGACGACCGGTTCAATAGCTAACCAAGACGCGGGAGCTTTACTTAAAGTTCCTAAAGTTAAAATATTTGATTTATGTTTTTTTTATACCAACATTACTTGATATGAAGCGCTGTCTTGTTTAAAGTTTGTCTAAAATCAATAAAAACCGTCTCACCGCTGTACGCAAAAACAATATCTCAAATGCAACTGCTACATTTATTACTTGGGCGCGATTACATAATGCGTAAATCAAAATAGATAGAGGACATACGTCAAGACCAGAAAATTATGGTATAGAATTTCATAGCATTGCAGCGCAATGAGATCACGTGTCGAGCACAGGAAATGTGGGTGTTGCTAGTAACATTCAAACTCTATTATCAGATACATACGGGAGAGATGATTGTAATTCAAATGCTCAACCAACAACTTCTTTTTATTTTTTCTAAGATTCGAACAACAATAGCAGCAAACGAACGCCTTAGATGCCTAAATATCAAAGGCCAAACTTAGGTTCAGCCCGTACATAATGCTGAATACCTAAGCGAGAGCTAATAAAGGATTCCATTGTCATTATGCGGTGCCGAGGTGTGCGCTGTATCAGTCAACGACTCCATCATATTTGGAAACAACACGCCACGTATCAGATAACGCTTAACATCTGCATAGTGATTAGCGAGTTGTAAATGTCAATCAGTATACTTTCGATCACTATTGTCGACAAAAAAATCTTCATAGGCACTTACACGTCAATAAATGACTTGAAACTATCAAGGTCACGATCGTAGCTCGCACAAACACCAGTAACTAGGTAGCAAAAAAACAGTTTCGATATAATTAACGAGAAATGTCGACCGAGATGTCTCAAAAATTATAAGAGCACCCACACAATGGCGTGGAGCGTGACTGTGCACCAATTCAGGGGACAATCTAAGACATGATCTAGATTGTAAAAACACTAC
This sequence comes from Phocides pigmalion okeechobee, assembly GCA_018251015.1. Taxonomy (NCBI): domain Eukaryota; kingdom Metazoa; phylum Arthropoda; class Insecta; order Lepidoptera; family Hesperiidae; genus Phocides; species Phocides pigmalion. Next base: position 4,792 of record DWON01009306.1, on the reverse strand, counting down.
GGCAGCACACCAAACTGTTCAAAAACAACTACAAAGAAATCGATTTCATGCAGCAAGATAAAAAATTAAAAGAAAAAAATGCACCAATAGAAACTGACGTCGTAAAACTTACGAATCATCCCCTGGCAATGACCGAAAGTCTAGACCTTTATATACATCTGTTCAGGCGGTGAATGTCCCAGCTAAAAAACTTAAAGACATAGTAACCATTTGACGAACAAATATGAATTATCATCATTTGGAATAGTTTTTATCATCAACCATTTTGAAGTATTACGCTGCAAATGCTTTAAGAGCTTTAATTTGTGTGATGATTTAAAAATAATAACAGTCTATAGTAGATGTTAACTAATTGCTCTTACTTAAGTTACTATCGCATTTTGCATTCCATTGTTGTTATAATATTACACTGACGTGATCAATGCCAATCCATATACATTTATTGTTCCGTCGATTATTAACTGGAATCAATTTCTCTATGAGCATAAAATCCTTTCTCAGGGAATGGAGCAATCGATTACTCATACCGTGATACAATTGGATTAAAGATACACTCGTATTTATTGTTTTTTGTACGGTTGTGATTTAAAATTTGCATTAAATGCCGATTCGGGCCGCAACTACTTTTTGCATCGTTGCAAAAATACGTCACGGTGTACGCTTCGTGCGTTGAAAATTTTGATCACGGACACCTCCTGGCATCATCCTAAGTCGAAAAAAAAGAGTCAGCAGCGGTGGTGATCGGAACGGACCAATGAACCCTAGATCGCACGCATCATTGAAATGCGCGGGCGCAAAATTTGTAAATTGCAAATCGTCTAGACTTTTATCTGTTCAAGGACTTGGAGCAAAAAGCATTAGATGAAACGCGACGGGCCAATTCGTCGCGCCTGCGCAACGCCCAGTAAGGCAGGCGCTTTTATATCATTGCAGACGATATCGACGCAGGCGCAAGCAGATAATTAATTTCTACTAAAGAGGATTACACATCTTATTCACTGACTGCGTAATCGCATTAAACATATGATAAATAATCTACGTACCGCATCCTTACTTAAATATAAATTTTGATTGGTACTTTATTTACTCTACGGATTACACTACAAATCAATAGAGATGTTGAAACTCATTGGCAATATTAAAAAAATAGCACGTGTCACTATAATTTGGGCCCGCTGGCAAAAAGTAAAGTGCTTAATTACCTACTTTAAAATTCTGAGTCGTAAAAGCTCAAGTTAATATTTTAACACACTTTTACGACATATCTTCATCAAACATTGACATAGAGCGATGCGTCTTAAATCAAGTTTAAAATAATTCATCTTCGTGTTGAAGAATACATTTTTTCCTCGACGTTTTATATTGCAATTTGAAATTTTGTTTTATTTTTCGTTTGGATACCATGCCTAGATCCATCTAATTGAGTATTGACAATGGGTTATCAAAATCAAAGATGCCGGATGCATTGGGGTTTTTCAAAGGCAATTATTTTGTAACAAAATGGAAAAGAAGAAATAAAATCAGCTCCATCTGGCTCCACTAATTCGGGTGCAATGACTCCGGATCTACGAGGTATATCTACAAAGTGTACGTACAAAGTGCAACGTAAGCTTGTACAAGAAAACGGTCCAAGAAATTGTAACTTGAATTATACTAAATTCAATAGAATGTTAATTACAAAATTTCTTACTTTGATCATACTTGTGATATATTAAGTACCTTTCAGTTCACAGTTTGATATAAATTTTTCATTTACAAATGACCCACAAATTGTGGTATTTATGACATTATTGGTATTTACAATACCATAAAACTTAAAATGTATAAGCGTTATACTGGTTAAAGTATAACATTCAAAATAAAAATGTAAATGATTTTGAAAATGTATTAGAATTACAAAGAATTTCATTGACTTGTATGTATTTAAAATAAGACGACAAGCTAATATTTTCGGTAATTGACATCAAACATATTGTTCTAATGACGACAACTCAAACGAATGAAGAAAATAAACCCGATAAATATAAAAATAAAACGATAAACTCAATCAATGAAAAATTCGAAACGAATTATCTAACTTGAAGATTTCATTGTATTAAACTCAAAGTGTTCACACATGATTGCATCGAAGGACAATCGTATTTCAAACAGCGATGTCTGAATTGATTGGTATTGACTTTGAGAGTGTAGTGACACCATAAAAGATGGGCGCAGTCGCTAATAACGCTTGCAAATATTCATGGTATGTGCCCAATGGTAGAATTTATAAGGGGACGCATCGGGAATTGAATCACACGCAATGCATGCAACACTGCCGAAATTTGTATTCAACGTATCATGCACGTAATCCAGTGGGTGGCAACTATAGGACAAATCTAGAATATCATGAATAGTTTTATTGTTTTTTGCTTCTACCTTATCTTTACGATTGATTCCTGTCCGATTTTGTTTTGATACCTGGTTTTTGCGAACTGTGACGGGCATATCTGAATATCTCATGCAAAACTTTGCATACATGTGTATTACGTGTGCCTATATCGAATATATTGTTTATCGTTATTGAAGCATTAATGCCTAAGAAATGCATTGTTCCAATTACTTAATTGGATAAACAACTTCTTCTTGTCTAAATTATAAAAGAGAAACCCAAAGGTAAACCCACAGGTGAAACCGATGAACGTAGGATCCTAAAAAGCTCACTTAGGCTATATAAAAAATCTATGTCTAAGATTTTTTATATAGCCTAAGTGAGTATTAAGCCGTAAATTTTAGATATTTGATCCTAAGCATCTAAAATAGAATGTATTCTAATATCGAAATTGACCGTAGTCGCACACGTCTGCGCGATCACAGCAAAAATCTAGTAGTTTATAAACGATAAAGAATTACAAAATATATATCATAAAACGCCCCGTGCAACTGCAATAACTTTATATAGGTGGGAGAGCTGTAGTTCGACCGGGCAGGTACCAACCACCGCCCTCATAATCCGCTGTAAAGCTTTACTTGTGTTTCGGTTGGAGAGGTGCGGTTGCGGCTACACTTTGAAGCGAGGCGTCCATCTTAGTCCTTAGGAGTAGCAACGCATCTATGTTCGAGCTCATACAGGATTTCAGTCATGTTTGTACGTGGATATGTATGTGCTGCGACAACTTAACATCAGGTGGTTTGCATGCTCGTTTGCTACTCTTTCTTTAATAATTCTTACTTAACTTACTTAACGTGGACATTTATCATAAATAAAAATGTCTAGATTCAAATAAACAGTGAAAAAAAAAAACAGTAAGAAATATCTATGAGGCTGTCACGGCATTTTAATTAAACCTACATGTTACTTGTTAATTGCACTAAAACCATTACTCAACATAATGTTCACTCCCAACCTAAATGAACATGTTTCCCGACCATTAGTCGACCTATCACCTCATTCGTGGCAGATGAGCACCTGATTGAAAGAGGTATTTTTTGCCACTTTTTCTACGATGCTGACAGCAAGTTGACGAGTGCACGAGAGGGGCTGCGGCACGATGCTCGTTCACGGTAATCAACACTAACTTGGCGAGTGATGTTTATTTTTTTACAGATCTAGTATGTTTATATGGTTCATCTGATGGTAAGTACGCCCTTATAATCCGAAATAAAGCATTCCTTGTGTTTCGATTGGAGGTGCGGTAGCGGTTACACGTTGAAACGAGGCGACTATCTTAGTCCTCAGGAGTAGGAATAGCAATGTATGTACGTTCAAGCTCAGATAGCATTTCAGTCGTGTTTGTGGTTGTACGTGGATGTCTATGGGCTGCGACTACTTAACATCAGGTGGTTTGTATGCTCTTTGCTGCTCTTCTCAAATAAAAAAAAAAAAAACAATATTTGAGATAGAATAAATCAGTAATTTCCGCGTTGAAGAAAGATCTAAAACTTTGTATAAAATAGAGTTTTACATAATACCCTAATACGGTTTTAGTATATTTCAATTGTACTACGGAACTCCGATTCGGTAGTGTGTTAAAAAGTCACTGGTAAAGGAAAGAGTGATTTATGTCCTCGTATTTAGGTCCATTATCGTTCTTTGTAGGAAATGTGTTAAAAGTACGTAATTAAATTCAGACTTTCCATTATCTAGATGTTTTATGTACACACAGACAACGCTAATATATGTATTTTTATGTTAAGGGGTTGCGTTGCGACCCGTTGTAGTCGCTGTACACGCAAGGGCTGTGGGTTCGATTCTCGGATAGGCAGAATCTTGAATTGTTACTTTTAGTGCATTTGGGAGAACAGATTTTTTTATGTGAGAAGAGTAGCAAATGAGCTTGCAAACCACCTGATGTTAAGATGTCGCAGCCCATAGAACCCATTGTACACATCCACGTACAACCACAAACACGACTGAAACCCTATCTGAGCTCGAACGTAGATACGTTGCTACTGAGGACTAAGATGGTCGATCGCTTCAAAGTGTACCAACCGCACCTCTTCAACCGAAACACAAATAATGTTTTACGACGGATTATGAGAGCGGCGGTGGTACTTCCCTGGTAAAACTGTACTTCTCCCACCTTTGAAAGTTGGTGCGTTTGGGAAAACAGATCTCATTTTTATTGCGTGGTGATGTTTCGTACGGTGATGTGTCGTAATTTTAGTGAGAAGTGAAGATTTGAGTGTCGATGTATAATAATTTTAGCGTGTAACAAAGATGTGAAGCCAATGTAATACAATTTTAGCGTCAGACAGAGTCATGTATGCCGATGTAACGTGCAAATAATAATAAATAATAATAATAATATTAATA
>DWON01009305.1:0-11495 GCA_018251015.1 Phocides pigmalion okeechobee | reverse complement strand
ATAGCAAACGAGCATACAAACGACCTGATGTTAAGTAGTCACAGACCATAGACATCCACATACAACCACAAACATGACCAAAATCCTATCTGAGCTCGAACGTAGAAGCGTTGCTACTTCTCAGGACTAAGAAGGTTGCCTCGCTTCAAAGTATAACCGGCGACCGCACTTCTCCAATCGAAACACAAGTAATGCTTTACGGCGGATTACGAGGACGGCGGTGGTAGGTTCTCGCACCGTTAAATGTTATAAAAGCTTAGAAACCTAAACCTTTTATATATTAAAGAAAACAAACATTTATTAATGTGTAAATAATAAATAATTCTCATTTATTGTCCATTCTAATAAAAATAAGTTGACTGATAAAAGCCTGACTAATACCCAACTTAGTCATAAGCCGATTGAAAACCGCAACAATACAGTTGAAATTAATAAACAGCGAAGGTTTCGTAACTGTCTGTTGTATAATCGCATACGGCCTACCGCTGCGACTTGCGTCTATGGCATGCGATTGCGAACACTATCATTGTTTAAACAATTTGTAACACGTTATTAGGAAAAACAAATTCACAATTGTTGTGCACGCATGATCGAAGCTGCTGTAACGGTAACGGTAACGGGTAACGGTAACAAGAGGGCTGGATCAAATCTTGCAAAGAGAATTACTATCGCTATTCAACGCGGAAATGCGGTCAATATTTTGCATGGGCATATGTATTTATATTATATTTTTGTTTCAATTATTTTTGATGTAGTCAGTATTTAGGTAGTCATAACTAATTATGTAAATAAAGTAGTATTATAAAACATAATTATTATTTGTAGGTAAAAAAAATAATCCCTAAGACGCTGATGATATCTTTGACCAATCTTAAAAGACTCAAAAAAATAATTAGGTTACACGATAAAATTCATTAGTTTACAAAAATGTTTAGAATTTTTATCCGCAGAGAAGATTAATTCTGCAGAATTTGTAATTAACAGACTTAACATTGATTAAGCTTCCAGAATTGTCGATTTAAGACCCTAAGACAAATAATTGAAGTGTTCGTCTATGAACTCCTTTCAAATGAGCCGTGGTATAGTTAAAGTAGATAAGTGGATTCCAGGTACATCAAAATGCTTAGTATGTTTAGTGCTAAGCTTACTGGCAGAATCGATAACAATAATCGCAAAGCAGAGCCGCAGGTATAAGCCGCAGTTCTGGGAAGTTTATAATGCAGCAATGTTCGTAATTGACGAGAAAACACGATTCAGAGTCGATCTGAAGACGTTACCGCAGCGGTAATAGGCTCTATCTCAATTTAGCGAAACAGCTTCAGTATTCAGTATTCCAGTTAAATTCGAGTAATATATCATTTTGTGGTAGAGCTACGTAAAGGAGATTTTGTAGCGATTTAACGATCGTTATGTTTTTGTTTTGCCTTATTTTTAGCATTCGTTCCATATTTTCATTAACCAATTTTACATTCAATGATTTCTTTTTACTTTTAAGAGGATTTAAAATTTGTTTGTCATCATCAAAAAATGTTTTTTTAAAACTTTATAGTTTTTGATTTAGTTATGTTGCAAATGCTTCGTTAAAACCCATTTTCTATCTACAAAATTGGCTAGCTTGGTTAGCGAATCCATTCTCGATCTGATCGTCAAATCGCTGGCAAAAACTACAGCGTGTGCCATCGCCCTATTGCGAATAAATTGCACTGGAGGCGTCCGCTGCGCCCGCCGCTCGGCTCCGACTAAATCTCCATAGTCAAATTATTCACTTTCGCAATCCAAGCAAAGCCCCACCGAACAACGCCAGTACCGTTCGTGTAATATTAAATTATAGTGGCCCAAGTAAAGCATTTCGAAATGGAAAATTGTACCCAGCTGTACGTTTTGTTATGAACTCGGCTGACGCGTTCGTTTTCAATAAATCCTTGCGTTTCTTAACAGCTACTAATGGTTGAAGTTTAGAAGTCATGACTGTGTTAATTATGTATACATTAGAGTATTGAGTCGAATGTTCAATCAATTTATGGATATTGTAATTAACTGATAAATTACGAGGTGGTACACGGTTTGACCGACCATCGTCATACACATTTGTAATGTTTACTTCCATCTCTGGTAGAAAGGTGTGATTGCCGGCTCACTTACAAATGAGACGATTACCTTTGCCCACAGGCGTAACAACGCATGTGTGCTTGACTTCAAAGGAGACTCTTGTTTTTTCTGGAACTGGCTACAGATGGTCATGGACGTCAGTGACCACTCATTATCAGACGGACCGCATATTCGTTTGCTACTTCGCTTATAAATAAAAAAGAAGGTTAATGTTAAAACGTATATCAATAGCTATCTAGAAGATACATTTACACCATTAAATCGGACAAGATAGTACTAAGGTTTATAAACCTACTTACACTTGAGTAAGTAAGAGAAATAGTCTACAATTACTTTGAGAGATAGTTTTAATATACAAATATGATGTATCCGCAAACGACGAACATTTGCATGGAGGTAACATAAAAATGCCACCGATATCTGAACTATCATGCGAGTCTAGACTTGTTATTAATGCGCTACCTTTTAAAGGTCGTGCAGAACGTTTGCTAGGTGCACGTTAGGATAACGTACCTACGGCGTACGGACTGAAACAGGGAATAGGGAACAGAATTTGGAAATTGCGATCTAAGAGCCAGGATCATAGTGTCAGTGTCATCTTGTTCTGAAGAATTTATAACGACATTGTTAGTTACGTCGACAAGCAAAATAGGCTCACTGTGTCCAAATTGAGAATCCGGTTTGAAAGACTTTTCAACTTTCAACCACTTCTTTTGAATTCATTGCTCTTCCTCTCGCCGGCGGTGTTGAACCGAGAGCGGTATTAAAGCGAAATAAGATGCAGACAGACGTAAAACTTATTATCATTCCGCCATCCTCGAGCGTAACATCCATTTTTATCTCCAACGAAACACATTTAAGTATTCTTTATGGAAAACACACGCAAAAAGGCGGGAGTGCAAAAACAACAATGGACCGAATCCTTACTTTTAATTTATTCTCTTTCCGTTTGCGGACTGGATGTCATTTCATTTTGCGTTAAAGCAACACGTTTATACTTTTATTTCTTCGTTCGCAAATGATACTTCGCGTAAAGCAGTTAGACTGCGGACTGATTTCGGTAGTCTTATATAAGTTGATCCGCGAATTTGTTTGGCTTTCTTAAACAGTTCGTTATTTGTTTAAACTTTCGGACAGGTCGGGATGGCGGCGATAAGAACGCCAAGAGTTGTCTCGTTAGCACTGAATTTAAGTGAATTACGGAAGCTGCTTTAGATGGGATCTCTCTTTATAAGGTGATACTTCGTTACGACCTCCGTCTGTTCGAATCAAAGTTTCGAGTGTTGAAAACTTTGAAATATAATGCGAAATTGCGGCGGGGTAATAAAGGCAGTCTGTTGTTTATGTACGGCATCAAATGAAGATAGCACCGGCTTTACATCCTGGGCTTAAGTTAGTGTCATTGTTTTGTAACTTACAAGTCTAAGCGACATTTCACAACAGAGCTTCGCTTTAACATTCATGAATATCATTAAACCTCCCCCTGTTTTGAATATTGTGAACCTCTTTCCAAACGAACTTTACCCGAGTCTTGTTTACGCTTATTGCCTTTTAGGAAGCTACTACTTTTCGCAGAGTTCAGTCCATTATAATATTGGAAATAGACATTGCCGAACGGTTCCCGAAGGAGGTACGTTAAAAGAACAATCCGACGTTCGAAGGCAATAAGCTTCTATTTGAGAAAGTCCCAAACGGTTTGCTCTTAAAACAGACCACCTCGATCGTAACCGACATGCAAAGCGTCGCATTTAAAAAGGAGGAAGGAATAGAATAGCTGTAAGCAAACAAGAAAGTTGGCTGGGAGCGAGAGCGGGCGTTCTTCAAGTCGCATGAAACAAGTTTTCAATATACATTATTTAAGTTGGACCTGAAGCGAGCACTGTATTAGTATCTGAGTTTTTATTTATCTGTCCTGTTGCGAAAGCGCCAACGTTTGTACCAATATCATTAGGATTAACAATTCAGTTTTGAATATTGAATCTAAAATGATTTAAACAATTTAAATTCTTCTGGTGATTTAGATATAAAAGTACACATGCTTAATGTTAAGATAGTATTAAATGTAGAGAGTCAGATTGAAGCACGTGATCCTTCAAATGAAATACTGGATAAAATGTAAGTGAACAATAATCTTGAAATACATTTCAACCAAGTGCTACTGACCAGTGATGAACTACAGTTTAATCCATGAATGGAAAATAAAAAAGTGTCTTCGTTGCTAAATTTAATTCAATATCTATACGGCGTTTATCTATTTCAATATGAATTCATTTCAAGCCGTTTCTCGTTTTCCGTTGGCTAAAGCTCTGAACTGTTCTGTTCTGTATTAAACGTATCTGAGTTTTCAAAGTCGCCGTCGATACGGCCGAGTTGGTAGACCGCGAAACAGCCCGCTTTGGAACACTTGGCAGCGAACGCCTATTTGAAAAATAAAATGCAGGCAACAGTTTGTTGTGTCAAGTCGTACACGTCCGTGCAACTGAAAAGAATTATTGAGAATGTGTTTGGGAAGCGGAAATGTTCTTGCATTACGGTTGTGGTTTTAAAATGTATTTAGATTCCGTTTATTGCTTTAGATTTTGTGAAAAATGGTAATATAAATTATCTCTTTACATGAAATGCTTGAATAATATACAAAGACATTATAATAGAAAGACGAGTAATACTATTCGGGTCGAAAAACATACGTGTTTGTAAGAAAATACGAAAAGAATTTCGGTGTAGCAAGAATAATCTTTCTTGATTTTAGTAACCTAAGTTCGTATTTCTATCAATGACTTAACGTAATAAAACTTTCAAGCCATCTTTCTTGACTTGAAAATTCAATTATCTCAAATAGATGTGTAAAGAGCGTTTATGGTTCAACAAATCTGAACATCATTACGAATGTATTTTAAATTTAAAAGTTTCACTCACAAATTTCGGACATATTTCAACGACCCAACAGTTCGTTGGTCCTTTAAATAAATTGGCCGTTCAACTTGATATTCGCTGAAATTCCACTTTGACCCCTTCGGGACAATTTTGACAAATAGTTGTTGGACTAATAAATTTTCATTGAAACCCCGATAACTTTCCTCGCGTCAGCTGAGTTCGGAATTGGGACATTTGAGGGAGTTAGCTTAACTTAATTAAGAGTTGAATTAGTCGTGTTAAGTATAATTATAACTTCTTAAGTCTCCTGACTTCTCTATTAACATTATTATCCTCATACGTACGGATTAATTTTGTCTTTGCTCTTTCTTATGTTTTCCATGTACATAAGTGATGAGATATTAATGACACATTTTCTCAAACGAAGACAAATGGATGTTCGCCCGCTTTTCCATATTCATGAATTGTTGATGACGATATGATGCATAGCTACACGTTAGTGATGGGATCTGAAGCGATGTACGGTAAATGATAATTCAAACATAGATTATTCAATTCTGATAAGATTTATGACATTTTATATATGATTGTTATCTCAGGGTTAATGAGCTATAAATCTGTTATTCAGATGAAGGTCAACAAAAAAAGCGATATATAATCTTAATGATCCATCAATCATTGTTGGAGCTTAGTATTTAAGTATGCGATACGAAGATATAAATACAAAAACACATCCGTACCAATACTAACCAATAAGAGATAACAAACACATGTTTAAGTTAAATCAAATCGTTTTGAAAATAATTTGAAAATAAATTAAGGAATATTAAAAAGCACACTCTTATATTTGTTATTGATTTTTGTCCGAATTAATCAACGTAAATTGAAACTTTCACTTGAAAATTCTGTCAAAATTAGTTTAAATTTTCGTACTTGCACGTAGTAAATAGTTCTTAAATCCAAAAAATAAGTGCACGAGTGGAATAACGGAAGCGATACGTATCTCTAACACATTTATCGATGAAAACTTACGATACGTAATGTAAGGGTCTTGCCATTTACCCGAATCTATGGCCCACATATCGACATCCATATTCTTTTGGTGGAAGCAAATCGGATCTTTTAGCAATGATTGAATGATATCGGAATATTTCAGCCTTTGACGTCTAAGGTCTATATTGAAAACTAGATCTTGGATTTGTTAAGACGTAATTTGTGGAAAATAACTTAAATTAACGTTGAAGGAAAAATAGGGAGGAAATATATCCGTTGCTATTCTAGAGATCAAGATGGAACGCTTCATGTGATTCTGCTGAAGACACTTCAAACCAGAACTACGCAGCGATAGACTACTGGTTTAAGGCTAAAATAGACTGTTTAACGTAAAAAGTCGTATCACCCTTCAAGGTTTTGCTATACACATGTGTTGATATTTCAGAGGACTCTGATGTAATGTCTTGAAATAGTAAATCTGCCGTACTACCGTGTAATACCCTGCAAACCAGACACAGCTGTCCTATTTAATTTTAAAGATACCTTTAAATGAACGAGGATTTTTTATGTGAGAAAAGTAGCCAACAACCATACAAACCACGTGACGTTAAGTAATCGCAGTCCATAGACATCCACGTACAACTACAAATACAACTGAAATCCTATCTGAGCTCGAACGTAGATATGTTGCTACTCCTGAGGTCTAAGATGTTCGCCTCGCTTCAGTGTAGCCGGTAACCGCTCCAACCGAAAGAAGTAATGCTTTACGGCGGATTATGAGGGTGGCGGTGGTACCTCCCCGGTCCATTTATGATTCTCCCACCTGTTAAACTTATTATAGACTCAATTTCTTTGCAATTGTTTTTTACACAAAAAAAGAATCATAGCATTTTCAAAATTGCGCAAAGGATGTTCTAATTTAGATAGCAATTGATGGACATTGCTGCCTATCCAATAGCGACTCACGTGCGTAATAAGTTCAAGGCTTACTCAAAGTTTTGCATAATTACAAACACTTATGTGTAAACGAGTGCTCGCATGTCGATGCTATCATTCACATTGTTTTTTCAAGCTACGTTAGACATGTTACACACGGAGCTGTTCGTGTGGTACTTTTAGTAATTTTTTTATGGAGACAATCTGTGATGATCATGATATGAAAATTTACTAATATTATCGCAGAATATATACATTTTACGATGTACCGGGTAATTACGATTAACGGTTTTTGATTTTTTGATTGACGATAATTGGAACCCTCTTCACTTTTGCCTGTTTTCATAGTGCATGCATTGAAATATATATTATTATGCATGGTGATAGCGATAGAAAATTTTGACAATACCTTAATGCTGTAACTATTAACTATTATATTTAAGATACAGTGGTATCTTAAATATAATAGTTGGTGGTATGTAAGTGCAGGTCCGGTTCATCTGGTTTGTAGTTCTTAGGGAATGACTGACTGTTCATTGTGACTTCGAGAAGACCGTAGTTTGCCATAGCATTTTCTTGTAATAGTCACATATAGCATGGCAATAAAAGTATTTGATATACATACGGTACATTATCCTTCTTCTGTGGCAGTGGGTTAAAATAAACATTGTTGAGTAGTGTGTGCGTAGCCTTACCTAACATAATTATAAGGAGATTGAATCTCAGTTGGCGTGCTCCCTTATGTAAATTGTTTCAGATTTTTTCATTCGCCTTTATCGCAGTTTTAAAGCCTTGGCTCTGTAATTATAGTGTGAAATCGGCATGAATAATTATATGGACTAAATATATGAGGTTATTTTTATATGAGCCTTATAATTTTAGCGCTGAATTAATAAGTATAAAGCGACCTACACCACATAGAGTTCCTATAAATAAACGTAGGGTGCTGGGTTTTGAAAGTAGGTTCTATACATATATAGTTTAAGTGTGTAAGAAAGGTATTTTGGCAATTCCTCCCCTGAGGGGAGGGATATAGAAGATTGAAATTTATATGATTTTGTGGAAAATCATGAAAAAACATTTCAGCTATAATATGGTTCCTTTGTTTAAAACAAAAAAAAATGCCTTTCAAACAAAATAGTATTTTTGTGATTTTTGTTGTCAACACGCGCTGTATAAAAAATACTTCATTATTTTCATAAATATATGCACAAAAATAAAACTTGCTTTAGTTTCAAAGAAAATCTAACCTACCTGCTTTTCCGCTTAGTAATTCGGAGGTAACTTAAAATTTTCCACTAAAATTCTAACTTTGGAATTTTAACTTTAAAATTCTAACGTGCCATCTTAAAGTAGTTCTAAACTTAAACTCGAGTTTCATCTACACGTTTAATAGCGGAGTGTTTTGGGCGGCCACGAAGTTTTCATATTGAGACCGCCCGCCTAACATCAGCTTCGTCTTGGGCGGGGACTTTTTCCAACTTAAACTTAAAAGTCGAGACATCGACAGCAACTAAATTTACGATACTTTGCCTTTGCTGCACTTGCTATTAGCCTTTCCTTTTTAGGGATCCATCGACAAAGGGTCAACAGAACCAAATCAAACGTTCTATTAATAAAAATTTTATGTCAATTTGAAAGTTAGGAGTCAGTATGTAACAACTTATTGCTGTTAGAAAAGTTGGAAAAAAAATTGAAGCCACTTCGGAATCAAACAAAGTCGCGGTCAGCCGCTAGTGGTAGATGATAACATTTAAAGCATTTTTATTCTTTTGTTTTTTTTTTAAATATGCAAGCGAAATGTGTGATGGTTGTAAACGGTCACTGACCTTCAATTATTACAATTGATGCATAAACTTTTATTAATTAATTCAATTTGACTTAATTATCATAATATCACAATGTATACATTCATAATGCGATATAATGAGATCTTCATAACTTAAGATAATGTGAAAAAATTGGCATATCTTTACATAATTTTATAGAAATAAATAAATTGAAACGTCTGTATGTAATTAAAAAAATCCAATATATTACACCTTATGTGTAAATCAATTTAAACACCAAAATACTCTACAGATTACGCAAAATTAATAAACAAGGTTGCACGTTATATTCCTATAGAACCTTGCAAAAAATCACATTTAAAACAAAGAAAAAACGAATTTAACTCATAGCCTCTTTGCAATATCGGCACTAATACCTACATAGATTAGAAAGAGTTGCGACAAAAAATAACCTTGACATTGCACGTACAGACAGCAAAAAACGCTAGCAATAAAAAATAAAAAAAATAACATGAACAAAAGTGACTAAAAATGATAGTAAATTGAAACTTCAAAAAAATGTTCAGTTAATAACGGTATTCGATATTTACGTACATTGAAACAGTTGCAAAAACGTATCTTAATGTACAGATTGACAAAAAATTGCTCGTATTTTATATCTGGATTAACTGTTGGTTTGAATTACAACGCGGAAATAGCTACTGGATTAAACTGCAAACTACTTAATATGCATAAATAATAAATTGATCAGCAATTATGTGTGTGTTATGGTTGTATATTGTTAATTATGCTTCCGATTCCGTTTGCCTTGGAGATACGCACGTAAATATTTGAATTACATTATTATTTTTATATGAGAAGAGTAGCAAACGAGCATGCATACCACCTGATGTTAAGTAGTCGTAACCCATAGACATCCACGTGCAATCACAAACACGAGTGAAATCCTATCGGAACTCGAACGTACATACGTTGCTACTCCTGAGGATTAAGATGGTCGCCTCGCGTCAAGGTGTAGCCGGCAACCGTACCTCTCCAACGGAACACAAGTAACGCTTTACGGCGGATTATGAGGGCGGCGGTGATACCTCTCTGGTCGAGCTTTAGTTGAAGTATTGATAGAATATCTGTATATTTGAATTAACTTCATTACTTATGTCAACATTAATATGTGTTGTCAATCTAAACTCGCTTGCTTATACGCTTGCTTATACATAAGCAAACGAGCTTATATGTAAAAACAGGTGGTGTGCATGCTCGTTTGCTACTCTTCTCACATAAAAATCAACATTAATAACTTGCATGGAAGCCGTCTCAAAGGCTAAATATACAAAACATATACTAACACCTCATAAAGGACTAACAAATATGTATTTTGTTTTGTTGCTACAGAGACTAATATGTTGCCGTGTGAGCGTAACTTTGTTTCTGTACACAAGTAGAGATAGCTAAAACATTATTTTACAATCATAGAGCTTACTAGTTCTACGGTACTATTGACACTACATTTGCTACTTTGATATATGGCATTACTTGGACTGATCGTTCCACCACTGCCATAGTACTTCGAAAAACAATTCTTACGTTTTACTCTTTTCATTTGTGTTGCGGTTGAACTGCTGTTACGGGCTGCACTTAGAAGGGAGGCGACGATCATAGACCGCAAGAGTAACATTGTACCAATCCGTTAAATAGACGGGATACAAATAGGACTGTGTTTGTATCCCGGAAATCTAACCTATTGGTGCAGCATTGTTTGAGGCTCGTTGCAGATGTCATAACTGCAGTAATTGCTTAACAACCAAATTAACACTTGTATACATAATATATAAAAAGTGAAATAAATAATATTTCAATGGTTCTTAATGGTAGCAATGCTTCAGTGAATAATTTTTCCCATATTTAATATCAGGTAGATTTGATTATCCACAATATTGTAAACGCAAGGACAAAATAAATCGTATCAATTGAATGCAAAACCGTTATAAATAACCGTTGAACATTGAGCATCATAAAAGTAACGTATAAAGTAAACTTTGCTACACAAACTGTATTACACAACTTACATTTATTTTCCGACCGTACTTCGCGTTTATGTTAAGAGCAAACTGAGTATTTACGGAGTATCCAGACGGTAGGATCAACAAAGTCTTACAATGTTTTATGAGGTAGAAAATTTTAACTCTATCCCATATTTTGCTCTATGATAATAAAGCCATTTATTACGCATGTAAAACTCTAGGATTTGAACTCTTGAAATTTGAAACGAGCAAAAGTTTCTGTAAGCGTTCTCAGCCAACACAACTATGGAATAAAAGGGGTTTGTAAAGTGAGACTAATGACTGAATTTTAATGTCGACTGAATTTCGTTGTGAGCTTAAGACTTTTGTGAGCAAATATTTTTGTACTCACTGTTGTGTGGGTCATAGATGCATATTTAGATTTTGTGATTTCAACAGATTGGATTTAAGAAACCATGCTTTGAATTACAAATTTTAATATCGCTAGTAATATGATAAGATGAAACAACAATTTTGTAAATGAGGAAAATCAGTAGACTGACAATTCATTTTAAAAAGGATATTTTATAACATTGGAATAAAAAAACATAGGAAATGATGTCGCTGCAGACAATGAGCATTTTACTCCAATTCCAAATAGAACTGATGTCCTATTTGAGTTTGTATGTAGAAACGTTTTTTCCACTTCGGAATTAAGATGATTGATGTAAGCGTACTCGATAACCATACCTCTTTAACTGAAACAAAAGATACTTCGCTACCTACCTACCTG
>DWON01009304.1:0-11496 GCA_018251015.1 Phocides pigmalion okeechobee | reverse complement strand
AAGGTCGCCTCGCTTACAAGTGTGCCCGAACATTACATTTCTCCTTCCGAAACATGAATTGTTTTACGACGGATTATAAGAGCGACAGTAGTACCTTTATGGTCATACTATAAATTATACGCTATCAAAATAAATGAATTAAAATGTAAAAACGAAAAGTGACTTGTAGGCTACATAATACTAGAAGGTACTAAAGAGGATTGTCCGATTGGTACAACTTTCCAAACAGCAGCTGTATCGGAACCATTGCCGTTTCTATCTCTACATATAGCCATATATATAGCTCGTTTTTTATTTAAGAAGAGTAACAAACGAGTGTTTAGGTGGACGGACATCCACATCCAAAACAAACATGACTGTCCTATCTGGGGCTATAACTGATCGCTTTGCTACGCCCAAAGACTGAAATGGTTGCACTGCTTCCCCAGAGGTGTAATTTTGATGTTCATTGTAAGTTTTTTTCTATTACCGCATCCTTCATACTGACCAGAAAACATCAGCATTTAATACCGCTGAATACGGCAAAACTAGGTGTGGTCATGATGCATTTAGAATCAAGCCATGCAGGGTCCTACCACCTGTGTTCTATTTTTTAGGGTTTTGAAATTAATATATATCCTTTAATATAAAGATTGATATGAGGTTTAGAAACTTAGTCTTATATCGCAGCAACGCGTCTGCGTATGACCTAAGGCCTGTGTTTGTCTTATTTGGGGTCGTTTAATGGTATCCATCATTGGTAATGACCACGTAAATTTTCATAATATTATTTATGCATATTCAACGTTTATTAAACTTAAAATATTAGGTTAAGATTAAATTACAATAATATAGTAACATTGATCCCAACTTCTCGACAATGGAACTTTTAGTATTTTTTATATAAAATATACTGACGGTGTCTAGGTAGGCGTCTCGAAGAGAAGATAGCGATACAAATAGTTATATCGAACTATTATCCAGCAACGGACTAGAGAAGTGTTAAAATAAATTTGGGTTCATTATTTTTATGTCATCAGTGGCCAGCGGAAAACTTAGAGGAAGTAGGACCGATATTTTTAATCTATGTGTTGTACGAAAAAATGTTTAAATACTACTAGGCCCTTTCTGTGTAGTTCTTGTAATTGCACTTTTAAGTGAAGCATTTATTTGCAAAGTCTTCGTTCGTCGTAGCTACCGCCAGCTTTTCAATATCTTTCCTGCGAAAGACTGATATCCTTTTAGATATTCTCATTTCAATTTTAAATTCACAATCAATTTAGGACGCAGAAGGTTTTTTTCTAGATCCAGCTACACAGTCGTGATTCGAATTCATCTAGGAAAGGATATATTAGTTAATCTTGCAAAATGAGTTTATGCCTATTGAATTTTGTCTTTCCGCGCCGGAAATGGAAGTAAGCATCTTTTAGATCAATTCTTTCCAAATATTCTTTAACATAATTATAATTATTCCTTTCAAATTTTTATTCGTCTGTTCTTCAAAAAGGTTTAAAAAAAGTACATAAACTTATTCAATCCACTTTTGGTCAGTGTGTTACCCAATATGTATGAAAATATGTATATGCTTTCAGATAAATGATTTCGATATGTGTAATTGTTCTTATAAGCATTTTAGTTAGCTCCATAAAATATTGATATCTAGTATGGCTGATATTGAAATATAGTTATAATTTATAATTTACCAATTTTGAATGTAGTGCCAATGTGGGTTGTTGTGGTAGGCGAAATTTTATTGAAAATATAAAGTCTGTCGTAGAACCTGTCAGTATTTTTATGAATATTAAAATGATTCCTACAATGTAAAAATATTCTACCTGTTTTATTAATGTTTACTTTAGCCATTTTAAATTTAAAGTAATGAAATTATCTGTTATTCTGAAAACGTTCACTAGACTTATAAGCATTCAGTTACATATAATATTTAGTATTATTATTGCAATATATAGCCAGCGGTCAGGAACACATCAAAAAGTTATTATTGCGTTCTCACAATATCTCCAATCTGTATTTTCGATGAGTACTCCGAGAAATGATCAAATGTATAAGGAGACCTTGATCCACCGATTTTAGAGACGTATATACTGATAATAAAATTATTTTAAAATAATATGTTTTTTACCTTATTTAATTATATTCATGGTTTTTTTTAAACTGAGACCGTATGGCGAAATCCGTAACAACAGAAGTTACAGGAAGAAACGTGTGAAAACATTTGCTGTTTTTGAACTAATTATTTTTTGGTCAAAAACAAACTTTTCATAAGAAGTACTAAAGTATTTATCAATAAGATTGATTGCGTGAATTTTAAGATAGCATGTTGAATCTACTATACATTATTACTTATTGTGAAAGAGAGACACGGTGATACTTCTCTGCTCCAACTCCAATTTTTTACTAATTTGACACTAACATAAAAAAACTTGCGTGGCGTCGCGATAAACATATTACTATTTAAAAATTGCGGGTTCCATTCCCGGCCAAGTAGATATCTGAATGATATATTTAGATTTCTATTGTGATCCTGGGCATATTTTTACTCGTAGTTGTAAGTCTCCATGGCAAACACAACATGCACAATTATGTATATCTTTAGAAGGATACTTTAAAGTGTGCGTTTATTTATTACGGGGAGATCTCTATTTGTCTGTAGCTATAGGAATTGAAGAAAATTAATAGATAACGGTTTCGAAATAATCAATCTTTTCTGAACTTCTATTATTATCACAAGTTTTATTTATCGGCAATAGTTCATTTTAGATATAATTAAATATAATTTTGGCGACATTTCACTCCTAAGTTTTTGCAAGAAGTTATACTTATTTTCAATTGAATATGTGAAAAACAAAATCTATACCGGTGGAAAGTTTGGACTTCGCGGCAAGTCTCGTTTTAAAGTAAAGGATGTTTTATTGAAATAAATTTGCCATACCATGCCAGACACGCATATCACGTCAGGTTGTATTCAATGGAAATGTAACATTTTATTTAGATGTAAACAATTGCATTAATTACGATAAACGCAATTAATATTAAATTTATGAATAATTGCAAGAGTAATGTAAAGGAGTGGTGCTTGCAGAGACGGGGAACGCACCTGATTGTTTAAATTCTTCAATCTCTTTTATCTTTCCTTTGTAATCTCACGACGCTTGGCATTGTCCTGCTTTACCATAATTCTGATTATTGTTTTAGTTTATACCTACACATTAAAAGAAAATGGCATTTCTTTTAATGTTCATTAACTTTAAGTTAATGACAATCCATTTTGCCACTTACAATTAATTCGTTTGCAAAATTGACCTGCAAGGTGATATGTGGTAGAATAAATTGATTATTTGTACTTTTAACATAACAATTATTTAAAATTCGTCGATTTTAATATAACATTACATATTTATTGTAATGAAAATGAATTTTATTAAAAAAAAACATTTTATATTGAAATAAAAACTGCCGTTTAAGAAATATAAGAATAAGTTAAAATAAAATAGTTTTAACAATAAGATTTTATTGATTTTTGCGTGCATTTTATGTACTAATTACGACGGGTAAATTATATAGTTTAATTTATTACTGAGATAAATTAAACATTTCTGTTAATTGCATATTCTTATATCTCTCAGAGTATTCTTCACCATTTATAAAACTTTTATAAAGTGTTGCTTGATATCAGCGCTAATTGCAACATTAGTTAATATTTGCATTATCAATGATTCTTTGCAAAAATATTCAAAAAGTGATTATAAAATAACTACGAAAGAGTAAAAATAGTTATCGATATATATGATAAAAATATTTGCGGCTAATAAATTATTTATTAATTATTAGTGTTCCATAAAAAACCGGTTTTAAAATAAATATTTTTATTATATTCAAATTGAGTAACCTACCTATTATTAATCACTCCTGCCTAACTAATTCCGATGAAACTTTGTGAACATACTCTTGTTCCATTCCCTTAACCCTG
The DNA here is from genome assembly GCA_018251015.1 of Phocides pigmalion okeechobee. Classification (NCBI taxonomy): domain Eukaryota; kingdom Metazoa; phylum Arthropoda; class Insecta; order Lepidoptera; family Hesperiidae; genus Phocides; species Phocides pigmalion. Next base: position 7,529 of record DWON01009304.1, on the reverse strand, counting down.
TTGCTGCAGTTACAAATTATTTGTTTGGTATTAAATGTAAATGTACCGTCTGCATTTAATTTGTTCCATAGTAACATTATTCTACGGCTTTGTTCGTGAAAAAAGCTTAGATGATTGTTATAAACTGTATCAAAATACGTAATATGAAAATATTCCTGAAATTACACCTTAAGTACAATTATTTTTAAACATTGTTGTTTTCTATATAATAAACCATGATAATACATCGTGCATAACTAAATTAAAGGTATAGACAGTCTTTTTGAGGGAATTTGAGGTACAAAAAATCTGTGGTTTTCACGTATAATAAAGAGAAACAAATGAGGCCATGAAGTTTCAGTTTTATATAATAGTAGGAACAACTGTAGTATTAAAAGGTGGTAGAGCCGTTAGAGTTCGCCCGGGGCGCACCACCGCCACCCTCATAACCTTCTTCATTTATTGTGTTTCGGTTGGGGCGGTGTGGTTGCCGAATACACATTATTGGAGGCGACCATCTTAGTCCTCGAAAGTAGGAGCGCATCCGTATCCATAGTCCACGTTCAATTTAAATAGAACTTCTGTTCTGTTTGAGATTGGACGTGGTTGTCCATGGGCTGCAGTGACTGTAATATCAGGTGGCCTACATCCCCGTTTCTTACTCTTTCATAATAAATATATTTCAAATCTTTAGATTTTACATCTGTTCATTTTGGTCATTTCAGTTAGAGAAATGTAAGTTGACATTCGTCACTTGCCATTGCGAAGTCGATCTAAAATCTAGTATGGTTACAAAATCTTAACAAATCGATTTTCAGCTCGAATATAGCAAGTCTACTTTTGGCCGACGACTTGCATCGAGGTCAATCTTTAATATACTGTTGAAGTGGCGTAGTGGCTTAATGGATTGTAATTCACACCTACATTCGTAAGGCGGGACAAGAATTTGTTTAAATGTTTTTCAATACTATTTAAGTTAATATTTAACGTTACTTGTACCCGATTGGGGTGAAGCTACGGTTACTTTTAAGGTATTAGTACTACATTTCTACCGGGGTGCTACAACCACCGCCCTCATAATCCGCCGTAAAGCTTACGTTTCGGTTGGTTGCCGTCACTTTCAAGCGAGGCTACCATCTCAAAAGTAGTCTTCAAGAACATGTACGACTTGAGGTTCGATTTAAGTCTTGTTTTATGTCGGTCGTCCACGGACTGCAGACACTTTTAACATCATAGCTTGCACGCTCGTTTGATTACTTTTTCAAGATGAAAAACAAAAAACCAAAAACGGGATTATGATTTGAACGATATGTATGTTATGTATGCTCATTTATTTATTCATAATTTCTCAATAATACATTTACTACATATTCATTGTGATGTTCAAAGGATAGCCGTGATCATTTGAATATCACTATAAAACATATAAAACACTTTGAAAAATATAACATGTAAATCATTTATTTCATAGAAGAAAAAGGATTGAATAGTTTGTACATAACCATTTCAGGTGGAAATATTTTCTTTTTCAATACTTTTGGGGCGTGATTTTTAGTAATTAGGTTTTAGCTTTTGAGTTAGATACTTTTTGTGTCAACTTAATTTTTCGAAGTTCTATGTATTAGAAGTGTAATAAATATCAAAGTTAAATAGTAAAGGAAAAGAACGCAAGGAAACCGGCATGGCATATATTCTCCATAAAGTTTTCAAAGGTGGGAGTAGTCTATGAAGTCGAACTTGACCAGCGAGGTGGCCTTTTCTCTGGCCTTTTTCATTTCTTTCTAAGAGGGGACCCGTGCTGAGCAGTGCGATAATAATGGTTTGATGATGATGACTAATTTGTACGGATTGATTGAAACCCAACCCCATAAATTAATTTCGTAGCATCGAAAATAGATCCATTAACTAAAAGTGCCTGTGATAAGGATCTAACTCTATACGTTCTGTAATTTTTAGATGAAGAAACTGAATAACAAATAATAGTTTTCACAAATAACAGTTGGGACAGCTTTTCGCTACAAAAATGTACCTATGTAATATGTATTTGCATTTTATAATATACTCTAGCAAAAATAAAAAATATTGATTATCAATTTTTACACAAGATCGTGTACAGAAACTTTTAAAGAGCGATACTGTTGATTTATATCGGCTATAACCCTTTTAATGTTCCACTACTAAACACGCGCAGTTTTAATGTATGTACATATATTGGTTGAAATACGAGTTAGGGCATCCTGGTTATCAGTAGTTTTTAAACCACCCATAAGCCTTTCTATAAGGTTTAACAATTGCTGTTTATCGATAACTTTTACGACTTATTACTAACGTGTTTTTAAAGCTTGAAAACGCACAAACAATTTTATATTAGCGGTTTATTAACACTCATCCAACTATCGACTACGCCAAACACTGATTAACTTTGTCGATCGTTTTTTGCCTTTTTGTTTTGTACCTTCGTTATTTTCTGTTAAATCATAAATTTTCATAAATCTTCAAAAAATGTATAAATGTCTTTCCCTATAGAAATAGCACAGAAGGTTAGAAAACTGCTGTTCTTGATATACAAACGGATACTTTTTTAAATTTTTATTTGCATTAAGTACATCAATTACTTCTAAGTTCAATGTTCGCTCTAAAAAAGTGTTTCTTGTCTACTTTGTTTTAGAATTATGATTTTTAGTTTATATGGCGGAAAATATAAGTTCTTTTATATTTATGAGATTATATGAGATTAATTAATTAAAAAAAAATATTAGGATTTTTTTCCTTGTTTTTATATATTTATAATATTATAATAAAATATATGAAAACGTAAACATCGAATTTAGTGAGACTTGCATCAATTTCGACTGAAAAGATAAATATTACTTAAATTTTAATTCTAGACTAGTCATGTTAAGGAAACAGATCAAAAATAAAGGGGAATGTCAAGTACAAACCTTAGGTCAAAGTTGCGTATCCCTTATCACATTTAACTCGCTCCTACGTGAATATTTAAACATTATGAGTGTGTTTAGCAGCCAGCTAATCAGAAAGGACAATAGTAAAACTAATTTGTTTAATAAAATGTATCTGAACTAAAGTGGAGAGTGTAAGAGAAGAGGACATTAAAAAGCCGATTAATAATGCGGTGATCGTTAAACGATTTTTGTCGGCAAATTTTACAAGCTAAGTCACGATCTTCAGGAAATGCAAAATATCTAAGTATACCTTATGTAACCTCCAACACCAACATCCATAGTATCGTAATCCTGTTTCAGCGGTTACCATATTTAAACACATATTATTTTTAGCATTATACAATTGAAATAAATATCAACCATTCAATTTTAAACATGGTAATAGTACAATGCTCCGCATACTTTTTTCGTATTTTAGAAGCGCATTTATTTTTATGTATTGGTTTAAAGGTTATAATCTTATTAAGAACCTCTACATAACCTCTCCATATTTTTTAATGATTGTTAAATAAGATTTGTGCTTCTTCAATAACATGCGTCTTTTTTGAATTTAGCGATCGAAGATATAAATTTTGTTTTACCTGTGTTTTATGGAATAAAATTAAGGAGGTATTTAAAAACTAATTATCCCACGCAAATTACTCTTTATAATAATTTGGAGAAAAAGCTGTGACATAAGAACAAACACTTAGCTTTTCAGTATGAATATATGAGTCCGACTACTTATCATTAAGAAACGGTACTCTAAAAAGTCAATTTAAATTAGTGACTTTAAATTAGCGACCATAACCCAATATGATATTGAATTAAGTAATCATTTAATCTGCTGAAGAAGCTAAAAAGCCGATGATTCAATTGGGCCATTACCGAGAGCAACTCATAGAGCTGCCTATCAATATATATTACAAATAAATACGTATAAATGAATTTAATTGAAATGTTTTCACTACTATTATGTTTTATGTTTACAAAAAATTTTCAAGAAATAAAATGTTAAAAATGTTGTAAATTAGACAAGCATAACTGGAATTATATCCAAATAGGTTTACCCCGCTTATATTGACAACCTAGTGATGAGTGATGACGTGTGAGTGATGATGAAGAGTTACGGGATTCGAATCCCTGGCACACGCCTCTCATTATGGATTATGCGCGTACTAGAAATAATGATTAAAGAATATATTGTGAGGAAACCTACACGCCTGAGAGCCCTTTATAAAATTATGAAACATCCATATGTTGTGAAGTCTAACAGTCCATATCTAGCCAACCTAGTGAACTATTGCAAGGTATGGTAACTGAGGAAGCATTTCCGCCATCATAATCATTGCCGGCGACATTTACAAGCGAGGCGACCGTTTTAGTCCTCAGGATAGCAACGCATCTTTGCATGATTATCAGCCAGGATTTTAGTCATGTTTAAGAATGAACGAAGGTGTCCAAGGGCTGCAAAAGTCATTTCACATGCTCGTTTGTTACTTTCCCAATATAAAAAACACCCTTTCCATTCTGAGATGAGACTAGCAAAGCTGAGTAGAGACTAGCACTACTGAAAACATCAAGGCAGAAACGGGTTAAAGATGATGAAAGATTTAAAGCGCCTAAAACTTACACGTACCTAGTTCATCTAATTATGTTTCTAAGTTTGGCTCTTTCGCATTTGTGAGTAGGTTTACCTGTACGAGTATATAGAACAACCTTTCATTAGATAATTGAATAAAGCTGTCGGAAATTCGATTTCAGGTGTATTGTCTTCAGTTTGTTGAAACTTTAAGGTTTTCCAGAAATGTACTGAATAACACTAACAATTTACATAACATTCGGTTCACCGATTCTCTCAGCGAAGTTTATTTCGAGCCAACCATTTGTGTCTCCCACCGCTGGGCACAAGTCTCTTTATATCTGTTTACGTTTATTAAATCGGTCTCAATGAATGGATTGCCTGGGGCCTTAGATGTTTTAATTTATAGATAAAGAGAGTGATTTTAAGTATTTATTAGGGCCCATGGATAAGCATATATAACTTCAAACAGGCCCTAAAGTCTCATCAGAAGTCGTAAATATATGCGTCGCTACTTCTAAGGACTACGAGGATTGCCTTGCATGTAAAATTACTGTATCTTTTTAATTTAAATACAAGAGTTGCTCAACAGTGGATTGTGAGAGTGGGGGTGGTACCTCCACGGATGAACTACATAGTTATACCATTTATAAAATGCAGGTGTACGAGAGTTCTATGGTATAATTAATTTAGGGTTATAAAGGTAAGACCATTTGAGTTAAATAACCCGACATAGCTAATCAGTCTCAATAAAAAGGCCGTTTTATGGCGTTTTCAATTTTTTAAGTTTTTATAAGCAAATATTTCACAAAGTGTAAAGTTAAATGGAAAATAATGTTTAAAACTTTATATTACCATGTTTGGAAATGACAATCTACTAATACCCACTTATGTGCACTGGATTTCTTTTCCTTAAGTCATATTTAGGGAAATCGAACTTATTTATGTTTATGATTTCACTAAAGCGGCTCAGAAAACACATCATTTTTTCAAATTTGGTCCTTGTAATCTCCGCATAAAATGATATATGGGAAAAATACAATTTAATATAAAAAATATAAGGACTCTTTTTTAGAATTTGTCTACGAAACCCTTAAGTGCATTTAGTGAGAAAAGCAGCTTAGTACATTTAGAACATAGTACACCGTAGCGTAGCGTAGTGACGACAGAAAGTCACAGTTAACTCTAAAAAGTAGAATATAATATTTAGGCATATGTATTTATTTCATCGACAACAGATATATGTTGGTATTACATTATTATTATTATTATTATTATTACAACCTTATTTGTTAAAGAAACTGTAAAAAACTAATTTATTGCTGCGAACGCTAAAATCATAATAGAAGCAACAAATATCTTCCCAACAATTAGATTAAATAAAAAAGGAGTTTAGAAACATCTATAACATTATTCTATACCTATATATTATTAATATACGCCTGTGTTTAATGGATTTATTTCATCTTTTACTTATATATCATTATATATTACATCCAACACATATGTAGTATATGTATATAGTATCGTGTTCTTTTAACCATGAAGAAAATAATATTCTTTTAATGTTCTTCATAAAATACTCAAAGGTGTAAAGTGCACCAAACCCTTCATAATCTTAAAGAAGAACCGTGCCCAATATTGAGGCAGTAATTGGGCAGTAATTATGACTATCTAAAAATATTATAAACCAAAGTCCTCCATCGCGTCTGTTTGTCTGTTTGCGATAAATCAAAAAGTACTTAATGGATTTTCTCACAGTTTTCATCAAACAGGTAGGCTAATTCCTGGCGAAAGTTTTCGTGCATAATAAGTTAAGTTTTTTTCGTAAATTGGGCCAGAAATTAAACAGTTAAATTTAGTAATTGAGTCGTCGTTCGAAATAGATGTTTCTAATTGTTAGTTTTTGCACTAAAGTAATGACTGGAGATATGTATGAAAGAAAAATAATGTAAGTAAATATAAAATGTATTACCCGAGCGAAGCTGGACCGGGTCGCTAGTAACAAATATAATATAGACGTAACGTAAGTTTGTTAATACGTGCAGGTATTATTATTAATATTCACTTCTATAAGTCTAATTTATTTATGTACATAGTTTTAAATAAACAAAAAAAAATGCGATGTATTGACCTAATGTAGTTTCCCAAGTTGATTTGCCTACGAGTACAAAGAGAAATATTCTTATAGATAAAAAATAATTATTCTATTAAGGTTTTCCATTGACAATTTATTAATAATTTAATTTCATTGATTATTTAGAAATAAGCCTTATGCATATATTTATGAAATTTATATAACTTTATAATTTTTATGCCAAGTTTGACTTAATATGTTTGATAATTTTTAAAGGGTCACTATGCTTATTAATTGTATTTTTTTAATCGTTTACTACTAAACAAATGAATTTTTATATGTTAACTGGTTTAATAAGGAATTCAAAACCTTAAATCACTACGTACATAAATAAATAATTTGGCTTAATTTGAATGATTGAATAAAGTCTTTTATTTCGATTTAAAATATGTTAATATCTACCAGACAAATACACATGCATCTACATAGAGAAAAAAAGGGTTTACCATAAAAACAAAAAAATCAATGGAAGCTATAGTGCTAAACACGGTTTACAAATAGGCACGAAGTCGACCCAACGTCATCGCTTTCCTTATCTTTCCTAGTTGTAACTATCGTGCTTAAGTTTGTTCAAAGTAGTAGAAAACTCAATAGGAATAATGATATACACGTATTACAAAATCGAGATTGGGTAAAGTATGCTTTTTATTATAAAAGCCTGTCAATTTGATAAATTTTTCAGCAACTTTCCACTCTTAAATATTTTTTTTCATATTCCTTTAGTAATTGACTCCCTAAGAGGCAATTTTTTTTTTTTTACTTTTTTGTACTAATAAAAAATAAATCTTGTATTTTACAATATTTTATTTTATTATTTTACGCTCTTACCATCTCCTTGATTTATTAATATGCCAATAAAATCTGCCAAGTGTGTAGTGGGGTTACACAC
>DWON01009303.1:0-11496 GCA_018251015.1 Phocides pigmalion okeechobee | reverse complement strand
TGAGCGTACTTATAGAAGTAGCCCCGTAACATCAAACTGCAGACTACATACTTATTTCTAAATATCTTTATTATGCCTTCCTAAAACATTGACATTTCCAACAATTACATAAAAAATGATAATATGCAATACATATAGGTAAAATTTTACGGTCAACTTCGTATTGATATCGCCCGATAATAATAATCTTTACCAACGTATCTATCAATGACGATACGATTAGAATGTTTAAAACACATTTATCTTAGGCTATTACGACACACATGAGCCGGCAACAAAGTTTATTATATTATACCTGGAATCCGACGTTATTGTGAGATAATCATATTTATTTTTGAATACATATATTAGTTATTTATTTGTATAAAAGTTTTTGAACTTAGGGATCAGGCGTAGAGTTAAGAGTTCAGTCTCTAAAAATGTATCCCCAATTATCCAAGTCTACCTTTTCATGTCACAGACAGAAGTTTGTATTACCGCTCTGTTTAACCCATTCATATATTTGAAACAAATGTATAAGAAGAATAAAAAACTAATTTTCATCACTTTACCCGCGTTCATAGATAGTGCAAAAAGTACTGCATGATTTATTACAATATAATATGGATTTATGTGGGAATAAGCCCGCGGGTCTGTCTATATTTATGTCTAAAGACCAGTCTGTCTATATTTTCAAAACATACTTATTAGTAGAAACCAATTAGTGAACATTTTTTGGTGGATAAATGCATGTATTCATCGCTTTGGAGTACTAACACCTTTGAGCTCACGACTAAAAAGTTTAGAAAAAAAGAAAAAAGTAAAGACTAATCGTTTCATATTGACAAGGCGATGTAGCATTGGAAATGCAAAAGCACTCCAATTTTCAACGTTCACGCAAAAATATTAAAGTAGTAACTCATCGTATTTCTCTGAAACGGGCTCCCAAAGTGATTACGAAAATGTTTAATATTTTGTATAAAAATCTCGAAATACGTGTACATTTTCTAAGTGGAGGTGTAAAACCGAGTTGTCCCTGTAGACGTAGAAATGTGAGCACTAGCTTTATTTTAAGTTTAAAGTTTAGGTAGGAGTCATATCAGAGTTATATGTCTAGTCTCGTCTGTCTGGTGTTCGTTAGGGCGACATTTTTACTAATAGAAAAATTCTATTGTTACGGGTATTTGTAAAGGTTATAATTTTCTTTTCTAAATTGATTTGTAACGTTTTGTAAAATGCATAATATTATTGACATCAAAATATGTTTTCTAGAATTCTAGTTAAATTTTAGATGTAGCATTTAGCACGTTTAGAGACACACCAGAAATTATTAAGTATACTTGTAAAAGGGCAGATTTTATGGAAATTTATAAACGAAGTAGTTGTTCAAATTCTAACCAACGATAGAATATCGACTTCTTTGTGAAAATATGGTGCTAATATGGTGGATCTAACCGAATCGAACATAATCATCATTGCCTATTATAGTCTCACAGCTGGCCACGATTCTCCTCACAGAATGAGAACGGTTAGATCAGACTAACCAAGTGCGGTTTGACTTCACATACCATTCGGAACTTTGTAAACATCTCTCAAGCTCTCGAAGTGCCTTGACGCTTTTTCCTTCATGGTTTAAGCAAATGATATTTAAAATTCGAATATGCACATTACATTTTATAAATAAGTTCTTTATATAACATAATTGAGCACAAAGTTTTTTTTTTTATTTTCCATTCAATTCATAAGGAGTACAGGCTGAAAAATTGGATCGACTTCTTATTGAGCACTTCCGGGTAATAAAGCTAGTGAAATACAAAATACGTTAAGTAAGTAGCATATTGGCTATAGTTAATTTAAAGGTAACTCTAATCAGAGGCAAAAATCTTAATCTTAATTTTAAGTGTAACATATTAAGTATTATAATATACTAAAATAAAATTCGTATTCATTTATATTAATAAGCGTTTTATTCAAAATTTTATTCATTTATTCTAATAAGAGCTAGTTTTATTCGCCGCTAACATAAAAAGTTATTGAATAAAATATTTTCCCAGCGTTTTTTTCACGCTAGCTGGAAACTACTCGTGTATGGAAATAAATTAGCAACTTTGATGTATTCATCCATTTGTTTGTCACATATTAAATCAGAATTTTTGATTTGGAGGAAATATTTAATTTTAGCACATAAATATTGATTAGCAATAGTAGCAAACGTCAATGCAGGTCTTTTGATGTCAAGTATTCGTTGAGGATTTTAGTACTCACACAACACACAACCTTAAAATAGCTCATAGAGGACTAAAGTCCTATTTAAGGTTTTGCATTCCTACTAATAAACACGCTCGTTCTCGAACCGCAAAATAGTTACTTTACGGTGGGTAATGGGGTTGGCGATAGTACCTCCTATAGTTTTCCCACCTATAAAAGGTTAGTGCAGCATGTTATTTAAAAACTAGGGCGGACGGCTTAAAATGTCCTCCGAAGTTCAGTGGCTCGAAAGTAATTTAGTAACTATTGGTTACTCAACCAGCTCCCACACGCGCTCCGGGTTTTTGTAGATAGGTCATACCTACTGAAGCCAAGTTGCTACGCGTACTCAATATTTACTTTAATTTATTTACAAAAATATATGATTCATTTTATGAATTCCATTTGAAAGAACCTTAAAACCAGTTTCACCTCAATGAACACAACAAAAACGTGCGAAATACTTTGCTGAAAAGTAACACATTCGAATGGGGAATTCCTAGAAACACTTAAATCTTTTATGGTTAGAATTCGGCTCGGATGAAAATTGTATTTTAGATATGCGGACATATACGTATGTATAATTTTAACTTGTGGATCGGTGGAAAGGCTTGTTGCTGGTGTGGTTGTCGGCTCACTCACACACGAGACGACCATTTCTGCTATTTCTTATTAAAGTTAGATACAGATGTCTATAAGTCACAGCTGTAGTTAGAATTAGGTGGACTACATGCACGTTTTGCTAATTGTATTTTATAAAAAAGGAAAATAAAAAAGATACAGCCCACAAACCGTCCATTAGATTCTATGTAACTATACATCAAATTAACTTAGTAAGACGTATCCACAGGCGACTTAATTTTAAGTCTATATTCGTTAATAACTAAAATCGATTTTAAGATGTATAACATTGCAGAAGAAGCTTCTGTTTATATAAGTAGATAAACTTAGTCCACACTTCAGGATTGTGACGTGTGTAAGATCACCTTTAGGAGAAATGAATGGTACTTGTGTACCACCCACTTAATGTTAGGAGATGAGAACTCGCTTCAGGCACTGTCTAATATAAATCAAGCTTAAAAGACCAGCCGTCCGTTATCAAAGCGGTTTGCCGAACTTATTCCTCAACAAATATTGCTTGGTCCGTGAAAGGTTTCCCGGTTTTAGTAAACCAGTATTAAATTCATAGCCACTCTTTGTATGTTCTAGTAACGTAGGGAAGCAATAGCTTAGCAATATTTTAGATATAATCTAAGTCTTCCAACGGTCAAGGTATTCCATGTGTCGTGTGTATATTATAAGTACCGCTAAATGGATATAATAATATACTAAATAAGAAAACTTTAACAATAATAAGTTCTCATTTAATAGATCGTAGAGCAATAGTTCGTACTAGGATGTAGCACTGCTTCCATCATAATCCACTGAGAAATAACCGTTGTTTCGGTTAGAGAGATGGGGTTGCTCGCTGCACTAACGAACAAAGTAACCATGTTAGTCTTTCCACAGTTACGCGCTTTTTACAGTCACAGCCTGTACTTAGTTTTCTTGTGTCCTATGTACTATGGATACACACAAAGTCAAATAAGTACATAAACACCCAAACCCAGAATAGAAATGTAAATCCTTTCTTTGCGATCGATGACTTTCTGGCCGGAAATTGAACCCGGAACACCTATGTCAGATCGATATGTTTAAAGTTGCGTCACAAAGGATCTCTTCAAGAGTAACGACGTTTTAACGTTTACAGCTACATTTTTAATATTATTTGTTGTTGGATATGAACGACCATGTGTAGAAGAGAGTAATCAACATTAGACAGCTAACACCATTCTCCACTATTCTAAAAATATAACATGCTACATTACTATTAAGATACTATCATAAAGTCATACATAATAAAAATTACTACATTTATAATATGTGTGTAATGACCAAATACTTTTCTCATTCAATTAAATTGTCATCTTTAATGTGTTACACATTTTCGCACAGGTCATGCGTGAACGCGTTGGAGAAAGAATTTCAAATTACGGTTAAGATGTGAATTATATATCAAAGATTAAGCCTCTATGGGCATAAGTGGTTACTTTGTTAGTTATATGCCAGACCTCGCTTTGGCCGCGGCATTACTTGCAACAAGCAAGCATTTTATTCACTTTATTTAAAAAAATCTATAAAAGGAATCGAAAGTCAATTAAATTTTTATCCTCTTTAACCTCCTTAGGAGTGAAGTGCCCGAAATTTAATCTTCGTGCTATTTTTTTATTGAAGTCAAACATTTTATTTATCACTTCCGCGACACAAAGAACCTAAAACGTTTAGAAATTCTAGGCGTAGTTGTTTCAGCTGTACGTTAATCCCTGGGTCTGTCAGTTACCTGCTGTTTTATATATATGGATTAATTTGGTTTACCAAAGAGCAACCCAGTCTCGCTTCAGAGTACGGTTTTGATGTGAATATTCTTAATAAAACATATAAAAAACGTATTGTTCGGTAAAAGTTTCTTGAATTATCATGAAATTATGAGTAACATCAACCAATTTTTTTATGGGAAAAATAAAAACAGGTATGTACCACTTGATTTTAAGTAGTCTCTTCAGCCCATGGACATCAACACACAACTTCAAGTAGGACTGCAGTCTGACCTGAGGCCGTTGTCAGTCTAACATGGTGGCTACGTGTAGCCGACAATCTCCAAGAGAAACATTAAGAGTTGCTTAACCAACAGCCATAACGAAACTATTAGCTGAATCTTGATCGATGTATTCATATATACGCCGGCAAAGAACAAGCTAATATAAAAAATAGGATTATCCACGAAAATGATTAAGAGGTATATTTATAGATCATATAAACTCTTCGGTTTACAACTTACACTATAAACCAAAAAACAAATTTTCATTTTGCTCGCCAAATATTAATTTTTGCGTCAAGTTCGTTGAACCAGTTGTGGTTAAAGTCTGCACGACTCCGTACACATAGTAATTTTAATTTAAATATTTGCTATGTAATAAAATTGCAATGAAAATTTTCTTTAAAATAAACCTGGTATTCCAATTTCTATCGATGAATATTATCTCGTCTCGGCTTTGTAGTCTATATTCTGTTTCGCATAGTACGTGTGAAGAGAATCCACAAAGGGAATGACTCATACATGACAAAGTGACCCCTTCGTGACCGAATGGGGCTGGGGTCGTGACTTGCAACTCGGAATTGGCTTTAATAAGATCAGGTGGCACCTTTGTGAAATGCCCAACTGTTATTTAATTGGATATGAATGTATGACTCAATTGTAACCGTGAGCCAAGCGAAGGTTACACTGCCGATTACAAGTTGTGTGCCCTATTGGCATATGTGCGAATACCTATTATCACAATCATCTGTTAAATATTTAGACAGCTTTACGTGATAATTTAATTCAGAGATATTTTTATATCATCCTTCAACTGCGTGTTGTCGTGTGAATTTACAAATTATAGAAATAACTTATTTTTATGTAAGAAGGGAAGCAAACAATCATATCGGTTATTTCGGATTTCGGCAGCCCATGGAAATATATATATATTGCTGTGATGTCTGTTTATGAACGAAGTTATATAAAATTTACAATCAATATATCGAAAAAAGGTTTTGGAGAGAGCTGAACGAAAGCACAATATTTTCGAATATGTGTGAATGAAAATGAGAACAATATAAAATCCACCAAAACAATGATATTCGCGAAAATGTGAAAAACGTTGTTCCTGATGTTTTTCATTTTTGATATTTTTAAAACTGACAGCGCAATAAACTTGTAAAGCCCCGTGCTTCAGTATTTTTCAAACGCATATTGAGCGGCGAGAGCATCTTTTGACAAATACCATCAGTCTATCAGATTTTTGGAGTGGTTAAACATCCGCCTCTATTCACAGATGCATATAGGGCTGTCATAAAACTAAAAAATAGATCTTTAATTCCGAAGCTAAGAATTACATTTGTGCTACTGACCCCTGACATTGATGGTCCAAGCTTGTAATTTCAGTCTATTTTTTCACACAATCACATAGCCAGGCGTGAGTGTTACCTGAAACAAGAGGAGACCGGAAGCATACTATATACTATGGGACGGCCTACGCCTAACTCTACTACTCTAAACCCAGCGGGGCTATCGGTTTCTACGCGGGGGAGGAGAGAGGGTAGGGAAAGACAGGCCTCGAGGGATCCCTCTTTACCCAGGCTTTTGCTCGAGGAGGTCGAATACCCCCGAATATCGCGCGGCTGTACGCCTATCATTCGACGTAACACCGATATGTTAATTATAAAAATTAACATAGGGATGTAACGCGGAAAGATAGACTGCCTGCGCGCCCCCCCGCCGATCCCGCTGTTTAGCGGGCGGCAAGGAAGCATACTTCACAATGTTTTTTCACTGCGTATTGGTAGAAGTGCGAGTACGAAGGCTAGCAATACTGACCTAAATCTACCTTTCAAGGCACATAAATTTTGTTATTAGATATCATCTACCCAGCTTCTAATCGCGTCCCACCTTGCTTAACTTAATAATCGACGATTATTTACTCCACCTCCGTCCACATAACCTGCGGCGTAACAGCGCTTCCTGAACTTTTATGTTGCATTTTTGTGTCAACCCTAGTACAATAAAAAAAGGAACGTCAGAGTGTCTATGACGGTCCATTTATATCTAGTGATCCACTAACCCGATTTGATTCATTTTTGTCTGTTAATGGCGGAAATTTTCCCATAGCCGTTGTCTTCGAACAAAAAGGTCGCGAAGATGAATAACACCATTTGCATATTGAGAATATTTGCATATTTATCTTATCATAGATAGTTATAATATTTTAGGAGCTATTCTGATTTGCTTTTTATGCGAGTGGCGAATATTCAATGATTTTTTAAATCAGGATATCCGTTGCAATTACATATATATATGTACGTTCATATGACAGATAGTAGAAGTAAGCTTGTTCGGAAAAAGACTGTTTTGGTTGGAGAAGTGCGGTTGCCGGCTTTACTTACAAGCGAGGCAATTATCTTCGTATATCAGTCCTTTTTACGGTACTAAGCTAGACGTTCTTGAGCTACGGTAACCTTTAACAACTGGTGCCTGGCAGGCTTGCTTCCTTTTTCTCATATAAATAAGTACATCGATCATCCCAGATAAATCATTTATATTAATGCATATGAAGATACAAATAATCAACTCCCTATTGGGGTTGTGGCTCATTTATGTTTTGAACTAAATGTAGTAAATCTATGTCAACGCAACGAGGCCAAGAATTAAAATAAGAATCGAGAGTTCAGTTCTGAAAGTTTTCGATCATGTTTATAAATTTAAACGTCTAAGTTATAAGTGAAATATCGTAAGTTTATTTACATAAATTTGCGAGATCCAAAAGCTTTTAAGGCATTTGCTTGATAGTGATCAAGTTACGTAACATAAACCAATTGTCGTGAAGTCGTAGCGTTCAAAAGACGCCACAAAATAACCTTATTTCATATCTGACTAAGTACGTAACTTGGGTTTATAAGACTTATCAAACAAAACTTGGTAACATTAAATATTTTACGTAACATGTGTAACGAAGTTTGGTTTTCTGAATTTAAACCTGGTTTTAACGCTCCAATCCAGGGCTGACAGTAATGTTAAATAATTTAAAATTTAGAATCGTGCTAGGTCGGTCAGTGCACTCCCCTTGCATTTGCATCGAATAAATTGGACAAAAATATTTTGCCATTTTATTACATATTATTATATATTATGATTATTTAACTGATACAGTTCTTCAGTTTTGTTCACAATTTAATATATAAACATTTGATCCAGCACTTTTGTAGCATTTTATTTTACTTCGAATTTCGGATTTAATAACGAAAGGTGAACATTTGTATTGATTCATAGTACCAAATACTCTGGCACGTCTGAATATATTTCCTTTAAAATTCGGTATACGGTTATTAATTTATTACAGAACCTGTTATATTAGCAGTTTAATCACTATTAACGACTGCTGGGTGTTAATGTACAATATAATAAGTACAAGCTAAAATATATTTATCGCCATTGCACTAGAAACTATGCTTGCTTAAAACTGTCAAGGAATAATTTTTACTTTAAATATGTGCTGCTACTACACTATGGATTCATACATGGATTCATACACACAATCATATTTCAGGCGGTTTATTTGACATTTTCTTAACACTTTCTCTGCAGCGTACAATACTGTTGTGTAGAATGGAGTCAAAGTGTTAATAATTTGATAGGTTACTGTTTAATGTCCACGACGTCGTGTCTGTTGCTTATTATATGAAAAAAATACATCTAGTAGTTTTTACATGATACGCTCATAGCGGTAGAACTCTATCATCTTATGTACATAGATGAAATATATGAAACTATAAGCTTTATTTTGAAAGATGTGGAATCTATGACGTTCGACCATAACCATTACTAGCGTAAAGAATTTCTTGGACTTCGATATACATGTGTGGGTGCCGGCTCACTTACATATGCTATAGTCTGGGTTCTTATGAATAACAAGTCAACAATAAGTAACTTCAAATCGTACTCTTAATCTGTATGGATGAAGTTGCATAGGTCGGTGCGACAGTGACCACCAGTTACCGAGGGGCCGACTGCACGTTTGTGAAATGTTTGACATTCATAAAAAAACTGCCAGGGTTTTGAATTCCTTTATCGCTAAAAAAGTCCCCTTTGAATATATTAAACTATTTCCACGCTCAGCCCATATTGAGAGAATAATAAATATTTGAAAAGTGTAAGTGAATTAGTATCCTGAAAATATTTATGAAGTTTTTGCAAGCTATTTTTAAATTCTAAACGGACATTTTAGTTATTTATATACGCATACAGTATGAATGAAGTGAGTGAGTATACATAATGCATTTACAAGGCTTTTAAAATAATAGCGCTATACAAGTATTCCCTGCATTGTGTGCCATAATACAAAGATAAATATATAAACACTCAGACCCAGAATATATATCAAAATTACTTATTTAAGTGTCTGCTGGGACTTGAACTGAGACCTTTCTGTGTGTAGAGTTTTACCGCTGCACCAAGCTGGTCACGCCTCGTCAATAGTCGTCAAAAATCGTGAGACATGTTCGTGTTCAGTCCACTTAGACGTTCCTTTCTCGAGTGTCGCTCTAATTGACGTGATGGACGCGACACTTTTGACCTGGATGAAGTAATGAAAGATAGACGCGGAACTTGACCGACATGTCGTCCACCTTAAGGACTTGACATTACAATTTTAGTTTTTTGACTAACTTCGAAAAAAATTGGCGGATCTAAGTTTGCTTGTATTTCGTTATTGTTTATCGTTTATGAGTTTTGTATTAGATTGTTTGTGTTGTTTTGTTCATTTTTATGTGACTACGTGATTTGTGGACAAAGTTCGAAAATTATTTTTATTTATAAAGATACACTTAAAGTTAGGTTCCATATAAATTTAAAGGTACTATAACATCTGAGACGTATACATCTGAGATGTTTATGTCGCTATTAAAATTGTAGATTTATATACGTGTTGTTCTAAATCTGCTTGAATATTATACTTCGTCACATTCACGCCGCATGTTTTTATATGAACATTAGTCAGCAAAAGTCAAGAGGATTTTCCCTCTAGAGGCAGAACCGAAATATAACTTCATCATCATTTTGATGCAGGTCTAACTGTGAATCGAACCTGGGACGCGTTAGACCGATATCTTTGTTGTCGTCGACTTGAATCACAAGATAAAATTTACAACAAAAAATCTATACTTTTATCGATGCTGGAAAGGTATGGTATTATGTTCTCATCTTAATGAAAAATCCGATGAAAGTGAGTCGACCCATTAGTAGTCTCGAGAGGTTTGGTTCGTTACCTGCTGGGAAAATTTAAAGTACAAGTATGAATAACTTTTTCATTCGCTAGACGGTTCTCACGAATGTAGGGTATGCTCTGCGACTTTTAGTGCAATAGAAAAGCTTAGACAACAATACAACGTTAGAGACGTTAAACAAGTCATTAGTATACAAGTTTTGATTACGGTCACACGTAATTGTGTTTGAATATTTAATCTGTGCGTAAGCTACTGAAGCGATTTGGTTGAAACATATTTTAATTTGTAGACTTTAGTCTGTGAGCAACGTTATTAGTATAGTTCGACCTAACCACCATCGAGGTACCATTGTCGATCTTATATTCCCCCGTTGAGCGACTTGTGTTTTGGTTGTAGAGGTGCTGTCGGTTACACATATAACATAGGCAACTTTCATAGTCCTAGAGTAGCAACGCGTCTAGTATCTCAGATAGGACTTCAGACCTATTGTAGGTGATATGTGAATATCCAATATGCTGGAAAAATAATTTAATATCAGGCGACTTGCACGCTCGTTTCCAAGTTAAAATTGACAAAAACCTATTCAATTCTGTTAATACTACTAACAGATGGCGCTCTATTCAATATTTTTTATAATAAATTATGTGTTACATTGGCACGCACAACTTCGTCCACTTCTAAAACCTCTGATTTGTTTTCACAAAGTCCAAAAAAATGTAATTTAAAAACTGTTTTTTTGTATATAGTTTGTGATTGTAACCCAAGGTCATACTTTCGTCATAATCGCCTCAGCTCTTAAATCGGAGCGTAGTAAAAACAAACTCGCACCCCCGGCGCGGGTGTGGGTAGCAATGTCAGAAAAGGGGTCAAGGATCGATTTTCCGGGTTCACTCAGGACTCTACCCCTACATCGCGGCATCATCTGTACTCGTTTCCTACGTGAAACTTTACCCACATTATGCCGATCGCGAAGGGATATTTATTTCAGCCGTCGGTTCACTGTGAATGCATAAGAGAGCAATTTGTGATATGTCAGTATTCTTATCCGCAACAGTACGTTTTCACTATTTATTTCGATAACTTAGCTTAACAGGGAATATGTATTCTGTGAAAATATTGTTAACTGAATAAATGACCAACATTTAAAGTTAACATTAGGTATTTCTAAGTGTCTTAAAAACTTGCCTCGAGTCTTGCTGTAATATTTGATTACTATATTAGAAGCTATGCTTGTTACCATGGTTATTATGGTATGTTATATAATCTATTCACATGTTTTGTTTAAGCTTAAAGATATTCCGTTAAAATATTTTCTTGAACGATTCAACGCTTATGATGTCGCTCTCAAGAAAAATAGGGTAGTTGCGCTAAAAATAAGGTAGATTGGAAAAAAATGTTGTCATCGAATCGGAC
>DWON01009302.1:0-11496 GCA_018251015.1 Phocides pigmalion okeechobee | reverse complement strand
TTTTTTTTCGATATTTTTATTCATAAAACATCGATGTGTCGATAATATTGAAGTCATAACATCGATGTCAAAACATCAATGTTTAGCTGGAAAACATCGATGTTTATTCAACATCGATGAATATCGATCATCCCTACCAAGTGTCAAGGATTCTGTATGCCACTGTCAAATCTGTCATGCAGGCAGTTGAAAAGTACAAATTAAAACTTATCTCCGATGATATTTTTTTGGTGTTTGGTATTTCCTGAGATTTTAAAAATAGTATAAATTTTTATTGAGGATGATCTAGTGTGTTAAATAACAGTCGTTTTATTATTTCTTTTGCTACGAAAAAAGGTAAAACGAATAGAGACTGAATATTTTTTCTCAAGTGTGTGAGGCGGCAAAATGAGTTTGGAAACAGAAATTACACAAATATGTGGAAATTTAATGTCCAATCGCGCGAACGAGAGGAAAAAGGCTGCAGAATCTTTAAAAAAACACTTGGAAACTGGTAAAGCTGTGCCTTCGTTATTGACTCAGAATACGAAAAGAAAGACTGGATATAATTGGAATCATGTTTTTGACGACATACATTCGTATATTATTAAGGTAACCATTATGTTATTACAATTGAGTTAATCATATCTACAGCAACACATCTTCATACTATCATACATAAGATATTAGTTGTGTATGAAGCAGAATATAAATGTATTTTAAAGCAGCAAACACTTAACATTTGCAGGTTTGTACTACGTTCATTTGCTAATTTTCTATCTTAACCCTGCAGTGGTTGTGCATCTAAACGAAACAACAGTAGTCGCGCGGGCACAAGCACAAGAAACTAACTATTACCGTTTACAAAATAAAACTGATTTTGTATGGGTGGACTACATATGTAGTCCATTCGACCACCGCAGGGTAAAAAAACACTTTATAACAATGGTGTTCGAAAAACATTATTGTTGTGATTATTTACTATTAAGCAGACTGGTTTCTTGTTTGCAATTTTCAATGATGTATTGTTCTGATTTGAGCCAGGTTATTATAGTGCTTGTGTGGTGTACTCGTCTTATAATATCAAGCTTAGGGATGTTTACAATTAACGTTATATATTGTATGTCACGATGGTGTCTGGCTCAGGGGTTCTGCAAAATGCTAGCTTTATAGATTAGCCCCTATGAATTAAATTATATATTTGCAGGGAGACAATTTTTCAAATGCAAGTTCCAGAAAATGAACATGTTTTGTAAATATTCATTTTCTAGAACATTTGTTTTATTATATGTATCTTTGTTTGAAAAATCACAGTATCCATCATATGTATTCATAAAGAAGTGTGTAAAGAAAACCATTTAATAATGTACATTGATACTAATGTTTGTTTAATTTAGATTAAAAATTGATTTAAATTGTAATTAATTTTGTTTTAGGAAACTGAAAAATTTGAAACATCCAAGACCTTCAATACAGTTACTGCACCTCTTTGCACAAGTCTTTTACATTTGTGTGTTAAAGGTGCCAATAATGGTAATTAATTGATATATTAAACAAATATTTAATTAAGGTCAATAGGAACTTGGTTTTATCTTAGTAAAATAGTAGTTACTACTTTTTATGAACATCATAACTGATTCCACACATAACAAGATTAATCCTATGACTGTTGATGTACTTTCTTTACCTTGATATGTGTTGTGTCTATGATGTATAGAAACTTATAAAAGCTGTAATGGTTCCCTTATAAGTAAATGAGTTGGCAACCACACTTTTTTATAAAAACACAAGATATTT
This sequence comes from Phocides pigmalion okeechobee, assembly GCA_018251015.1. Taxonomy (NCBI): domain Eukaryota; kingdom Metazoa; phylum Arthropoda; class Insecta; order Lepidoptera; family Hesperiidae; genus Phocides; species Phocides pigmalion. Next base: position 9,720 of record DWON01009302.1, on the reverse strand, counting down.
TTAAAACTAGAATTGCCTGTGATGGTAAAACCTCCCTAGCTCAACAATGCAGGTTTTATTGCATTTTAACTTTCACCTAGTACCTTGCACTTTATTAGACTTTTACATATTTGGATATTTTTCTTTTATTTCTATTGTGTTTTTGTACTAAAAAATTAATATATTTCTTTTGATGTGGTTGTATATACATGTCATATCTGACACTGTTAGTAATTCTGCAATTCTAGCATTTCATTTACATATAAGGTAGACACCTTACTAATCAAGGGCAGCAACACGTGTATGATCGATTTCAGGTGGAATTCTTTTAATTTGTACTTGGTCACATATGTCGATAACTAGCAATAACTGTTTATAACTAGCAGTGACTGTTTCCATTAGGTGGTCAGTAAGCTTTTTTGGTTCTTCACCCTTGTAAAAGAAAAATAATATGTATTATAATTAGAATGCCATTAAAATAATTATATTGAATGTTTCAGGATCAGCATATATAAAATGCGAGAAATTAACAGAAGCTTGTTTGCTCATTCTAGCTGACAATCGGTTAGCTACTGCAATTGGTGATGCATATTTCACTGTTCTGTATAAACACATTTTGCCAAATGAAAATTATTTAATTTATTTTTCACCATCTACATGGGAAAGTAAGCTTGATTTATGTTATTTTGGACATTTGTAGACATCCAATCTCTACATTGATCAATACTATTTGTTCTAGAGTTGTTGGATGTCTGTCTCTCTGCATTTAATTCCAAAACATCCATGTTAGACTGCGTGATAAAGTTAAAACTATTGTGGCTTATCATTAAAAATGCAACCAGTTACTGCCAATTTATAATTCCTTTAAGGGATTCCTTACCAAGAATAAAAGACTATTTTATGAAATCTGCAAGTGACAATAAGATGCAAGAAATTGAAATAATTATTTTAATATTAGAGACGGTAAGTTATTCAATTTCAAAAACAATTCTGTATGTGCCAAGTTTGAATGTTTTACATCAACATCATTTTGAGTCAAATGGAGCTATAATATAATAACAATCATTTGTACAAAAAAAGTAATTAAACCATTAAATAACTGTAATTGATATATGCAACAGACAATTTAAAAACAATTTGTTTTTGGGAATGCCGAGTATGCTACAAAGGTGGGCTTTGCAAATGATAAAATCATTGCAGTAAGTGTATCATTGTACATGTTGCAGAAATGATGGAAATGTTAAAGTTTTGTTAATACCTATTTTGTTTACAGTTATCTACTGAGTGCCGCTTGACTATTTGTGAATTCATTGAAAGAATGTTGCCATCAATATTTCAATTTTATAACCAGAATCTAGATCAGAAAACAAAGGTAGAACTTTGAAATATTTGTATGTTTCATCATTACACCGATATTAAAATATGTATGTCATCATAATATACAAGTCGTCATGACTTTATATAATTATTTTGGTCATATTTATTAATATTTGATTACATTAAGAACATATTAAGTGTATATAATAATGTTTTTTTTTCTTAACTTAAAAATTGCTAATTCCATAGATTCTGACCCACAATTTAAAAATAAAGACATATTTATTGATAAGACATTACATAAACAATTTTAGTAATAAGATGTTACATCCTTTGGCAGGAATTATATTTTAAAATTGTTTTTCTGCATTTCAGTCTTCACTGTTTAGGTTACTGGAAATGACAGTCATGATTCATCATCCCCAAGGGAAAAAACAAGGTGTTGCAGGAAGTTTGGCACACAACTGGGACATATGGAATAAACATCTCAACAGTACTTTGGAAATTGTCTGCTCAGAAATTGCATGTAAACAGAAGCAATTAGATTTCTCAATGAAGCAATGTTCACATTTTTCTTATGTGGCTGCAGCAATAATGAACCAAGTAATGTGATAAAATGAAGTTACTTAAAGAATACTGGTTTCCCAAATGTATTACATGTTATGAATATTTGCATGCAGATGAATCATTATCCCTAATTCAATCTTGTAACAGTAGTATATAAGTGCTATGTATATTTTAACTGCTATATTGGACAGTAGTCATGTCTGTCGTCAATATCTCGACTAAGTTGTTTAGTTAGCTCTACAGCTCTTATGTTACGCAGATTTAAGTTATCTAATATGTTCCAATTTAACTTGTCCCGCCATTTTCTCAGTTAATGGCATGTTGTCCAAAATGTTGTACAGTTAACAGTATTTAACATAATTGTATATGTACATGTACATGGAATATATATGGAATGTGTATATGTATAATATTCCAATGACATTATAATATTATATTGGTATATTTTGCCGCAGATATTCCAGTCTTCAAGCAATAAAAACGAAGGGAATTATGAACATTCATATAAGAAGCAGAAAGTAACTTCCAACACCAATAAATGTTTTAGTGACCTTATTAATGAACTGAAAGTAAACAATATGCCGTGGTAAATATTTAAGAACCTTTTATTTAATAAAATGAAATAAAACGCTTATCATTTACAGTCATAGTATAGACATATGTGACTTATATGACATGTATCAATTTTAATCATTTATGACTTTATGTCCTTGTCAGGATTCTGTCTTATCTCTCATTTTCAAAAGTTGTGTAGAAATGAATTAGTTTCCGAAGGAAAAACCCCTATTGATACCCTGTCTAATCTTTACTTAAATCTTACAGGATTGGAATAATAAAATCATATGTTGAAAATTTCGGTGAGCTAGTTTTAATGGATGAATATATTTCTTTAATAACAGTACTTGAAATAATTTTAAATAATGATGCAAAAAAGTTGAATTGGCAAGATTATGAAGATTTGGTTTGCCTTGTAATAGATAATTTAATCACACGTCAAGATAACGAAAAACATAATCATGCTGACCATATTATATCTTTGTGGAACTCTTGTGTGCGGTTCGTGACTTACTTTTATATATTAAAAATAATCATGGGATTATCATTTGACTTGGGGAGCTTTATGAAATTTTCACAGGGGTGAAATTGACCAACGAAATGCGAAAATATGTTGGAAATAGATATATTTTTGTGTGCTAGTTTACCAATGATTAAAGGAAACAAACAAAATAATACCTCCGGGACATCAATTATAAGTAATTGAAAAAATACTGAGAAAATAATAGCTCAAATGTATTATATACAAAATGAAATTTAACAAAAGCTTCGTTGGGTTTACACTGAAGTAAACGAAATGTAATTTTAATATGCGTTTCTCGTTTTTTACAGAAATTCTGGTACAACAACAAATCCTTTACACAAAGCTGTACATACAGTCATGCTGGCGATGATTAACCTAAGAATTATTACCTATCAACAAGTCGAATCGTTGCTTATTTTGTATTTGGAGGAACGAATGCCTGTGAATGATTCTAGTTTGAGGACGTTGATTTGTATTCTCAACAAATTTTACAGTAAATGTTGTTCACCGGAAATAATACTAAAATGCCTAAAGTGGTTAATACGTGAGAAAATCATCGAGCTTGATCCCTTGAAAGTGAAAGAGATATTGTTAAACTTAGTAACAATTGAAAATGTTACTTTAAATAACCCTGTAGCCAAAACATCGGAACCGGATAACTTATACACTACACTGTTTCACACAATTGATAAAAGTATATTATTTAGCGAATTTGAGTTCGAACTTAAAACCCCATTGCGACAAAAAGAAGTTACGAAAAATAAAGTAGAATTAAATATTAAAGTTTCCACTGCAGTGCATGAACAATTTGAACAAATATTAAAACAAAATATCGTCAAATTAGGGAACAAGGGTATATCGACACTGGAGTTTGCGAAATTTTTGCATCTAGTCTTGCACTATGTTGACGTAATTATGAGTTATACTACTATGTCACTGACAGACATTGAATCTATAAATATGTTTGATATGCTCAATAACGCTTTAAAGCAAATGTATGCAGCTCTAAAAGATACATTAAAAAGTAATGCACCAATTAGACACAAAATAACATTAGTACAATATATACAAACAATATTACATAATAATTATCATTCAGTGTTGAATTCTAAAATACGTGCGAATATTGACAAAGATTGTTTCCATTGCATTAACGAAATATTAGCCACAGACATGGCTAATGAAGAAATCATGTTTGAAGAAGATGACTTGGAGATTAGTATGAGAATGTTGAGACGCAACTGTATATTACTGTTAGCTGAATATTGCAGGAAGCCCGGATGTTTTACGAATGAGTTATTGGGTTGCATATTGAATTCAGATTTATACGATTTTAATTTAACTTGCGATGTGGACTGTGCGTTCAGATGCATTGAACTATTGAATGAGCCAGGAGTAGAACACTCGCCTCTAGGTATTCTATTTAGATAATTTCAAATGTAGTTTTTGTTTGTAGATATTGATAGCTTTATATTAATTTGTGCATGTCACTCTTTTACAGAATTGTCATTCACTCTTATGTTGGATATCTGCAAGAATTTATTTAGGAATCCCAGAGCGTCTCAAATCTTACTTAAAATATTATTGCAAATGCTCGATCGAATATGGATTAATGCAAATGATGACACAAAGAAGAACATCTCTATAATGATCAAGAGTTACTTGCAACGATGTAGTAATAGTTACTATCCCCCGCACACCTCCGTGCTGGTGTACGAATGTATTGCTAAACTTATCAGAATAAATCATGGGCAAAACTTTGAGCATGAGAATTCATTCAAAGAGGTCCTGTTCAAAAATGTAAATGGATCCATTCATAATATTCGTCTATTCTCATGCTACTTACTGAAAATTATAAGTTCTAACTTTTCTAATAGTGACATCAAATTATACACGAAACATTTAACTGACATTTTCGTAACTGATGTGAGTAACAACTTTATATTGATTATAATCATATTAAGTTACTTCTTATTATATGCTTTGTAAAGTTTTATTGATTTAATATACCATTTATTTATCTTATACATACGATACATTTTTTTTCAGATTTCTAGCCAAAACGAATCTGTCTTGGCTGATGAGTCTGCAAATCGCACCTCAACATTACTCCACGGCTTCTATGGTTTGGTGCAAGCTAAGCCGTGCTTGATGCATGAAGTAATCATGAAATTAATTAGACTCCAAACAGAAAAATCGTTAAATAAACCTATGGTAAAATTAGTGCTCCGTCTCCTGATAACCACAATAACATCGAATACTGTAGAAGCTTACTTAAGTAACAATATAGTTAACATACTGTACAATTGGTTTATGAGAAAGAAACATCTTGACGCCTTTCCTGTGTATTTGTTTGGATTTGATACTACCGAACTGTTCTTGGAGAAACACTTGAAGTGGATTATAGCCGCAGATGTTTTGTGGTTTAAGAAAGGAGTTATACAGAGTAGTGTGAAGTTAAAATGCATCGCAGAGAAAAGGAACACGTCAGTGGCGAATATTGTCGAGGTACGAAACTAGTGTACAAAAAATTCATGTTTAAAGAAATATTTAGATAGATACGTTCTTATCGTCAAAAATGCGTGTGGCTGGCTCACTGGCACATGCGTCGATCATCTTTATTGGTAGGGGTAGCACAGCATTTTTTAAATGGAGTCTGTTATAGTTTTCTTCATGTGATACCGATTTTAAGTATAAAAAAATCTTAATCTGTAAGTTCGTGCATTTTTTTCAGATGTGCTTTTGTAATATAATGATGTTATGTTTGCCTTATATTGTTTCTGAAAAGTATAAGGTAAATATTGATTGTCTGGGAACGAAAGTATCAGGCAGCGATGCGATGAAGTTATTACACGACACTAGATTGTTATTGAAAGATGAGAAATGGAACAATTTGTTCATCGAGAACCTCGGAGAGCTAATCTTGATGGCTGCAAGTAATATGTGCGATTCCAAAGACGCACAAGAACAGTTTCATTTGAATTTTCCGTCGGGTGCTTACACTTTCACCTATGCTAAGGACGTCTTTCTTGCTATTCTGAAATATATTAGCGTAAGTAAATAATGGTCTTAATCGGTTATTTTATATATATGTTATTGTGTGTATAATTTATGTGTATTGTAAGTGTTGTTGTCTATGGGCTGGTTGCAGCCGTTTTTTTGTTGGTATTGCGAGTAATGTGGGAAATGCAGGCAATCTACTTGACATTATTCACATTCTACGGACGTTCGCCTGTCCACTCCGACAAAGTTGAACTGCCATCTATTGACAAAAACCGCAAACAAGTTAAAGTTTACGACTTTTGTTCTATCGGTAATTTGACGAAGGATTTTTTTTTTTCAGGAAATCACAGTCAATGACATTATTCAGTTACTGTGTAGTGAGCAGCCTTTAGCTATCTTCCATATACTGTTTAAATTATGTAGTAGAATCATTGAGGAGAAAGTTTTCGAGTTAAGAGTTCAATTTTTGCACTCATATTTGACTTTTATAGAGATTATACCACTTGGATGCCCGTCGGACATAATACTTTGTAATTTCGCGTGCGTCAGCCTTCTTCACGCGGTCCAGGATTCAACGATGAAGGGCGAAGTTGCAATATTCGTGGAAGGTCTTAACAAAGTTATAAAGAAAGTTGAGGCCCATGATATTCGCATCCTCCAAAAGTCTGTTGTTTACAAAATAGTGTCAATTTTAACGGTAAAAAGAGATGCAGGATTTGCATTTGAATGTGATCCCTTACTAACGTTTCTAATGGTGGATGTCAGAAAATATTTTAGAGACAGTAATGACGAGGTTGACTTTGTCTTTGAGACCCCCCAAAGGAATATTGTAGGCAGCTCAAATTTAACCAAAGAGGGATTTAGGGAGAAATTAGAATCGTATGTCATGGGATTACCTCATATAAGGTATGTGTTATCATAAAAGTACATTTTAATGAAATAGAATTCTAATGAGCTGTGCTCGTCATTAAATAGAAAAAAATGAAAAACATATATCTGGTTAGACGTATACATATATTGAGATTATATCTTAAAATAAATGTTGGCTAAGTAAAAACTACAAATAAAAAATAATTGCAATTTGTTAGGTGATTTCACATGATCCTGTAGCAGGCAGATATTTCAATAATAGTGTGTTTGATTTTTGTATCCATTAAAAGTATTAATATAAGATTTTCATAATATATTCAAAGTGTCACTCCACACGTAAGCTTTTCTATTTGTATAAATGGATAAACGTTTTTGTTTTAATTTCAGCATTGAAACGCTAATAAAGATTAAATATTTCCTTAAAACGAATCGTCACTTTGTGAATCCTCTATGTGATGATATGAGCGTAAAAGGCTTTTCTGATGATTGTGAAACAAGTATAATCCATCGAATTATATTTTCTCTTAGCGACATCATAAAATCTTCATCTGACACTAAGGTACTATTTGTACATACTATTCTAAATCGTAAAATAAGGTATAGAGTTCGGTTGTAATAATTTGGGTAGTTATGAAGTGGAATTACACTAGATTTAAAATATTAGACCACAGGATACTCCAAAACCTTAATATTTTAACTGTCATTAATTATTTAACACTTTCCCTGCGGCGTACAACCCTCTGATGCGCAGCGCAACGCGCTTGCGTCTTTTACACACATGTTGTACGTACAAATCTGTATGTATTACGGGCGAACACAAGTGATGTGTTTACGTCGGCTGTACAAAATTGTGGGGCGGGCATTACGCCTGTGTATTCGTAGATGATACAAATATGCTAAAAAATACAATATTTCAGCAAATTGTCGCTGCATCTTCAGTTTAGAGAAATAAGCTCCAGTTTAATGTCAAACGCTGACTCGATCTAATATATGAGCAATGTCATTTGTCATTTGATCCTCTCCCGTGGTGACACCGTCACACTTACACCCGTCTCTTTTTTAAAGTTTGAAATGTATTATAAGGTGACACATTCTGGTTTACTTCGATAGGACTCCTATTTTATGTAGTGTTAGTTTCAAATGCTAGGGATATCTCACCTTAGTTACTAACTAATAATTAGGCAGTACGTTCGTCAAATTATATGCTATTAAAATGATATGAATGATTTGTTAATTATACCTCTGTTTCAATATCAGAAGCGGTGAAATATTTTTTTTTTCAGATGAAAATAGAAGCTTGCAATTGCTTGGCAGAGATTGGTACTTACGATATAAAAACGTTGGTAACAATATCTCCGGTGAATACAAAGAGAATTTTGAACACAGTACCCAAACAATATTTCGCGAATGTTGCATTGAAAGCATGTTCGAATATCCTTTTCAACGAGAAGCCAACGACGTGCAATAAAGTCATTGAAGCCATTAGTCACATATTGAAATTTCCTGATGGCCGAAACGCCCTAGGTAGGAAAGGATATGTATATTTAGAAAAAAAAAGTTCATCGTTTTTTTTCATGTATTTTAGAAATATATGCTACTAACTAAATATAACTCTTAAATTTATATGTATGCTGTTTTAACTCATATGGCTTCTTCATAACCATCACAGATACAGGTAAACATACATTTTTGCAGATTCTGTCATTTTTCTGAAGATAATAATTTTGACGTAAATAGTTTGTGATTGGACACATCATTTCCTTAAAAATTCATTAAATACACAACTAAACTCAAATTGAATATTAAATTGACCACTTATGTACCTGCTTGACAGCAGAAATGTAAATGCCTATATAAAAAAGTTAAATTATTTATTATTTAAAGTTAAATAAATATTTCTAGTAAGGCGAACCCTTTTTAAACAATGATCAATTTTCATATTCAGATTATGGAGAAATAGACAAGACAGTGTTAAAGTGTCTATCGCAGCATAAAAGCAACTTTTCAATCAAGTTTCCGGTGGATACCGCTAAGTTAAATCAAAAATATAGCAACATTGATTATTGGGTGCCGCGCAATGAGGATCACAACCAGTGGGTCACTCGTGTGACTGTTGGTCTTTTGGATATACTTGTTGCGCCTACGAACTACATTGGTCCGTTACGTGAGCTGTGCATGACCAAGGTAAGTGGTAGCAATATAGTTCGACCAGGGAGGTACGACCACCGTCCTCGATGTCCTAAAGCAATTCTTCTGTTTCGGTTACAGTTTTCATTTACAAGCAAGGCAATCAGAAGTAGCAATGGAACTCTATACGATCTGAGACACTTTAATTTTGTTTGAGGTTCAGTGTGGTAAAGTTTGCATATTAGGAGTAGTAGGTTATATGTGGTTAACTTCGCCGGGACTCTGGTTATTCTTTGGAGTTGATTACAATCCTCCGTGGTAGTAACTATTTACTATCAGGTAGATCGGATGCTCGTCTGCCGTGTCATGTCTCCCATGCTAAAGAATATTAATTGTCCATTAGGCTGCACCAAACTTGCTGTTAGCTTGCCTCAGTTAATATTGATTGTTATGCTCCTATTATATGAAAAAAACACAATTTGTTACAGCCTGCTGTTTGTACCGAGATATTAGCGTCTTTAATCGGCTTAATACTCAATTACACATCCGAGGTAGGAGGAATAATTAGTCGTCAATTAAATAACGTATTTGAGCATATTTGTGTCTCAATACTTAATAGTAATTTGGAAAACATATTGGACTACGACCAAAAGGTGATTGTTCAGTACCTGCTGGATGTGGTGAACTTTGTTCGTATGCAAGCGCAACAATATGAAACGAGGTAATTATAATTAACTCTAATTAAGTAACCAATTAATTAAAAAAAATAATAATGTAAC
>DWON01009301.1:0-11499 GCA_018251015.1 Phocides pigmalion okeechobee | reverse complement strand
TCACGCCATATCACACGATCGAATACTCGTACAACAGGATGGATAACCTAGCCGAAATGGATGAAGTCCCTTTATATATATTACATAAATTTGATTGCTGAATTTGAGGAAACGTTTCACTACAATTCCCAGCAACATTCATACAAATCATACAACACAACAGACAATCATAGAGCAGGGACTTGCGTATTCGATACTCATTACGCGATTTCATTTGAACGCCATTCAGACCGTAGTTCAATTAGACGACTTAATAGATGTAGAGGTATAGTTCGAATTGATTCCGATAAATTCGGTTTCACGGAGCTTTATTCGTTTACGTAAACTTTGAGATTGACTCTAACAAGCCTCGGAGAGAGAGCGCCGTGATTTCTACTCTTAAAATCCAATTTAAATGCATTCCTCTGTGGCACAGGAGGCCCCGCCGATACGCTCCAGGGGCCAATTAACTTATTCATCCTTAACATTTCATTGCTCAACTTTGGTACCAATTTTGCGTCACTCCAAGACCTTTTCGCTTGCGTGCATACAAAATGGAGGCTTATATTAATCTACCCTAATGTTACGCACTTGATGCGATGTATCTATGTATCTATGTATATGGTTCATGTCGGTAAGTACATGATTTTCGGAACGAAATTCGAAAAACTGCTATTTGCTTGATATCCTTGACAATTGTTTACACTTAATAATGTTTTTAAACATGGAAATAAGTTGCAGTGGAATTTGATCTCCACTAAAATTATAAATATTTTTAACTTTAGACCAAGCATTTATTGATATTTTAATTACAATAACAAAAATCTTAAAACTAATTATAATAAAACCCTAACATTAACAGTCTAACGGGAAACCGAATGCGGAAATTATTAAAATTAATGTGTCTCTGCGGCATGGTGTCAAGAAATTGTCAACAGTCCCGTCCTGAATAGCGATCGTAATTCTCTGTGCAAGATCTGAACCAGCTCACTTGTTACCAATAACATCAATGAAACGTGGAATATTTGTATGTATAAACACTCTCCGGGTTATAAGTGCCACAAAACTTATAGTAGACTAAAGTTTTCAATGCATAACGGCACATACAGGTAATCACTGCAAAGTGAATATTAAACATACATATACATATAATTATGTATATTAACTATATATATATGCATTATTATATATTTTAATTTTTTTCTGCATTTTATCGACTCGCCGTTGCAAATTTTAGTAAAAAATCTTTCTAGGACATTAAAAAATAAAATTTTCTAAGAAACAGACATAAAATATGAAGTGTTTACTCCGTTAAAGAAACATAAGATACTTTCCGAAGTAAGGGAAAGTCATTTAAAATGCAATTTAAACATCCTAATAGAAACGTTCGCACTAAGAATTGTTGCAAAGTGTAATGGGTTCAGGCAAAATTAACGCAGAAAAATAGGAAAAGTTAGAACGAGTTTCCCTCCAAGGTTTTTTACCTTCTCCAAGTAGCGCTGTGATTGTAAACTGCTGAATTTATAATACCATTTTCGAACTCCACTCCATCGGGGAAGTTTTAAAACGGTTCGCCATTTTACTTTCAAGTTATACATTCAGCATCATTGAAAACAAATTCGATAAATCCATCATTCATTCCAAAATGTTTTGCCCTTGGTAAATTAATTTTACATTTTCTAAGGGCAGGAAGGCAACTGTTAGGTACAACTAGATATATAACTCAAGACAATGTAATGGTTGAATATGAATTATACTTACGCATTTGTATTATTCCAAAATTGAGTGCTTTGCGGCACTTTACGTACATAAAGTTTTTTTTATTTTATTTCCTAAATGATATATTCAATTATTTATAAAAAGTAGCTAGAGATAAATACATTACATTTCAACAATGACGCCTTGCTATATTAGATCGACAAAAACGTATTTATTTAAAACGGCCAGCGTCCATCCATTTATAAAAAAAATAAGCATTGCTTTTAAGAAACCTCGGACCCTATTTATTTGAAAAGGATGCGATGATTCAAACAGATTTGCAAGATATCTGTACGCCTTCTACGGATTACTTTGCAAGTCCTTTATAGGAGAGAAAACCAGTATCATCACTACTTAAGGATATTAAAATCCCTTCTATTTGTGTAAGGAGCTTGTTTTCTTGCTGACGGTACCGACGGAGCATTTATCGAGGAATCCAGATAAAGCGGGGTGAATTGAGTGTGTTGATATTTCTTGTGTGGAGAAGCTTGTTTAGTTAAATACTCCGTTTATAGAGATACGGGAAACAAGGTGGGATATTTCTGAAAATAAACGGAAATTAAGCACTTTGACAATTTCAATTATATGTGAAGATATTATTTTTTATGTAAGAATAAATAGTATTAAGCAAACATGTAGACCAACTGCTTTTATGTAGTCGCTGCAGCTTATGGACATCCACATCTAAGTTTAAATAGAACTGAATTCCTGCTTGTGCTATTAGGTACGTAAATGCGTTGCTCCTCCTGAAGACTGAAATAGTCGCCTCGCTTCTAAGTATAGCTGACAATCGATATAAGTTAGATTAATTATTCTCGTATTGACATTAGAAGTCGCGGGCACCGACTAGTTTAAATAAACATGTATGTTTTCGATTGTTATGGGTTGTCTTATTTTGGTAGATATTTAATGCATAATCGTTATCAAGTGGCCTTATTTAATAGCTCAACGTTGTTATGTCGATTATTCCAAACAGTTTATCTGTTGACACGAAATCTCAGTCCACTCAAGACTTTACACAAAGTTGCAACGCATCGGAATTTTAGTTTTTCTGTGGTCGAATTAAACTCGCGTAAGTTGTTACTTGTACTTCACATGTATTTATTTAGTGTAAAGTAGTGAATCGTGATTTGAATTATGTATTGTTAATTCCCAATTTCTATTAAAATACATGACCATGTAGCATCTAACTTATCTTATAGTAATTTTACAACCTATGATCCTAGAACTACTAACTACGACTTTTGCATTTCCTCATATTTCCAAAGTTTTATTATTAGAAGTGTAGAAATAAGAAAATCGAAACCGTTTGATGTGAAAATTATGTGTAGTGTATATTGATATGGCTCATGTAACTTCAAACAGACTAAAAACCTTACCTGAGATTAATGCGTTGCTACTTCTGAGGTCCAAAATGGTTGTCTCACTTATAAATGTACTGGCAACCGCAATTCTCCAACTAGCGATAGGAGATTTTTCAACGGTTTCTGTATGAACCATAAATAATTCTGACACTTGTAAAAACTGTGTGGTTGAAAATAAATCAAATGATTAGGTTGAAATTGAGCCAAAGTTCACTTTATTGTAATCCGGAATGAACTTAAATATAGTAAATTCGAGAATAAATTGATCCTTGTATTGTTATCCAGTAGAAGTCGGGTTTACATTTGTGTAACTTGTAATATTAAGTAATTAGTTTCTGTGGGAAATATTTCCCAATGCTTTTGCATAGATCCATGATACTCGCCATCCTAAGCAATGCCGCTGATTGAAGCTGTAAATACATTATGTTTTTATGTAGAAAAGTACGGCGAATTACCTACACATAGTAAATGTAGAAGTATTTCCGTAGAATCAAATAATATTGAATTGAAAGTGAGTCGAATCATTTGAAAGAAACAATTGTCCATTCTACTGATTTTCCTGGAAACGTTGACCAAAAAAATTTTCACAGGTATTTCTTACCTTAAAAATATTTTTTAGGAAAGTTCTTCTGTACCAACTATGGTTATGGAATTCGTCATACTGTTTCAGTTTTAAATTACACTGTATGAATAATTTAAGTTAAAATAAATAAGATTTAATTTTAGCTAATATTATATACTATTTCAGGTTAAACATGAATAAGCTATTGCTTGGGTTGTTAATAGTTGTTACGGTGGTGGCGGTTGCAGACGCAAGACCATGTTCATCTAAGTAAAACATTTGTTAAATAATTTTGATTAGATTGCTTCTTTTATAAAATGTTAAGTAAATCTATTATTTCATTCATCTCATTAAGTATAATTGTCTTCGTTATCTGCGTCGTTATTACCATCGCTATCATAATTATTCTCACTTTTCACATCATCGTATTTGTAAATAAATTGATCATAATCATTATTATGACTATCATTATTAATATTACCAAATCAATTTTCATCATCACCATCATCGCCGTCATCACGAATATCGTTCTTCGTCTTCATTGTAGTGGTCATCATTACTATTAACATCCATTTCATAATAATAATAATTATCATCATCATAATTTTATCGTTAAGCCAAATATGTAATTGTCAATTTCAAACTTGGCATAACAGCTTGGGATTTCTACATTGCCTCCTTATAGCTGTTATATGAGCTGTTATATGTTTACTGACTTCACGAAAACTAAGAAGAAGAAGATAATTATCATCATGATTAAAATAAACTGATTTTTAGGGTGCACAATTTTCAGTTAAAATCTCTTAAGACAGTGATCGTAGTCTTCAAGAGAAGTAACCCTGTTTACTCCCTCAGATAGGATAGAAGTCCTGTTTGAGCTTGGATGTAGATACGACGGTTGTGACGACCATGTAATATTAGGTCGTTCGTTTTAATATTAGAATTGTTTCACTAGGTTTATACAGTATTATTTTACATAATTTAAACTATCATTTCAGGAAAGGTCATCATAAGAACGACTCAAACGAAGTTGAATGCAGTGAGGTATGTCAAACAAATTGTATGTTGAAAATTAAAATCAAATAAAGAAAAAGAGTTTATTGTATGGAGACAATGCAGCCTATACTAGAGAACCCCGTACCTATTTTAAATAATACAAATATTTATGTTGAAAAATCAAATATGGCTGATGTTCATATTATGAATCATACAGAGAATACCCAATTGTCATTAACACCATTTTTCAAAGATAAAGTTACAGTTTCTAATAGTGACATATTGACTAACACACTTCCACAAAGTGTCGCTCGTTTTAATGTGGTATCATTAAAACCAGTATTAACGAAAAAAAGTGAAGCTTCTGCTACCGACTTTAGTACCAATAATCCATATCTATTACCTGGAAGTACAGTTAAAATACTTGAAGATAAAGCAGATATGGTAATTAAGGACACAGTGAAGGCAGAATATGCTACAGAAATTGTACCTGGTTCTGTTTTGGTATCACCAATATCAGCGCCAAACAATAACATTCAACTTACGGCTACCAATAGCCCCTTCGCTACAATAAATCTACAATTTGAATCTGGAAGTAAAGAAAAAAATCTTGCAAATAATAATAAATCGGAAAATAAAGTAGACATTGTAACTAGTGATTCAATGAACAACAAACTTGCTAAGGAAACTGTAACTTATTCTGGTTTGGGATCACTAGCACCAAAGTCAACTGACAAAGCTTCTACCAACATGTATACTACCCTAAAAAGTCCAACAAAAATTGCAACCTCAGGAAAAATATTTGAAAACAAAATAGACATGACAATAAATAATACAGAAAATACCCAACATGTCAAGGATACTATAGCTCGTTTTGTTTTGGGATCATCAACAGTAACTCCAGAAGTTCAGTTTAAAATTTCCACAAGTAATATCACTATTCCAGAAGTAAAAACCACAACTACAAAAAAAATTTTGGGCAATAATCTTGAAAACAAAGATGCTGTGATAATAGGTGATAATGGAAGAGCAGACAGAAAAGTCGTCCTAGATCATGTGCCAATTAAATTGTCGAATGTTACATTAGTCACAAAGGAACCTTTTTCAACACTACTTCCAATATTAGAAGAAAAATTCAAGCGTGAAAGCTCTCTGTTGTTAACATCAAGGGAAGTGTTAATAAAACCTAACTATGATAGAAACAATATGCATATTAGTAAATCCATGTCAAAATCGGTTAGGGACAAAGCAGACAAAGATAAATTTACTTTGGTTATACCATCTAAACCTCACAATGTTAGTAATAAACATGAACAAATATTAAATCAAACCACTATTTTAATAAATGCCACGGTAAAAGAGTTAAATGGGAATAAGATAGAAAATATGAGTAGTGTAGCTAGAACATGCGATAATAGCACTGAGAACAAAGTTATTGCTAACGCAAGACATAAACAACTATTAAATGAAACCGTTACTCCTCATGCATCGGGAAAAAAGTTAAAAAGCAATATCAGTAACGCAAATAAAATTTCATTTAGTTGCATGAATCGATTACGAGGCAGGTATGCATATGAAAATGATTGCAGAAAATTTTATGTCTGCATTGGTAAAATCCAACCAGTGCTTGATGAATGTCCTGTCAATACAGTATTCAGTGAAATAAAAAAGCAATGTACTAAGAATCTGTCTCATTGTACAAGACACGATCAGTTTCGTTGCATTCGAAATGGAAGATTTAGTGACATGTTTAACAGTAACGTGTATTACATATGTGTTAAAAATAAAAATGTTTACGTTAGATTTCAATTCCAATGTCAGGGTGGCTATCATTTAGATAAAAGGTACGTTAAATGTGTAAGTGATATAAGTACACATCTCTCTTCAGCGTCTATCGACAATGATTCAAACAGAGCAAGCGATCAGAGTACAGTAGAACGTAGATCGATGGAAAAGAAAGTAACTGTTGATGAAGAAACAAATATGTGCAAGAAAAAAGGCAAGTTTCCAGACAGAAATGATTGCAGAAAATATTACGTGTGCACTAAAAAATCTAAATCTGTGTTTAGACGTAGGACTAAAAAGTGTGATTCGGAAGAAGTTTTTCATCCAGAAAAGAAAAGGTGCGTTGACAGTGACAGTTATGAATGCAATTAACTTAAAAAAACTGTATATAAGTAATCGTTATAAAAATCAGTAATCGCATGTTAATTTATTTTATATAATAAATGTTTTATTAAGTGTTTCTAATCGTTTTATGTTTAAAAAGTAACATAGGACGTGAAACCATATAATTATATCAATGAAATTAGCAGCGAGCTTTTGTTTCGTGCCAATGATCATATCAATATTAAGGATGAATAAAGACAAAACAAAATTAATAAAGCCGGATATTTAGCCGAGAAATTTAAAAGTGGTAGAGCCGTTAGAGTTCGCCCGGGACGGCACCACCGCCATCCTCATAACCCGCCGTAAAGCAACATGTTTTTCACGTATTGTGTTTCGGTTGGGGAGGAGTGGTTGCCGGATACACATTATTGGAGGCGACCATCTTAGTCCTCGAGAGTACGAACGCGTCCACGTCTATCCATAAATAGAAATTCTGTTCTATTTGAGATTGGACATGGTTGTCCATGGGGTGCAGTGACCACTTAACATCAGGTGGCCCCTGCATGCCCGATTCTTACTCTTTCATAATAAAAAATAATAATAAGTACAAATTTAACAACTGTTTCCTTGTGAAAAATTACATGCATACCGACGTAAAACATATACTACTAACGTTTAATCAATTTTCGACAATTTGCACTTTGTGAAAGTAAGGATTCAAACAGTAGTAGACTTGCAAATAAAACTAGTTATAAGTTTCAGTATTTAATTACGAAAAAAAACATGTAAAATTTCTTGTATGTAATAACTGTTGTTACGTATCTGCGTTGATATAAAATCTTAAATTTGTTGCTAAAGGATTTGTTTAGGCACAATCAGTCTTAAGAAACTTAAGTTACTTGATTAGATATTCAATATTCGTTATTACTCTTTGTTCTGGGTCTGCGATAAGCCGCCCCGACACCTTCAATAAATTGGTCTTGGTCGTATCTTTCCAGTGTAATGCAAAATTGGTTCGAAAATACTGTACAGCGAACTGTCGACTCTCCGTTAACTGGACGCGGCGGGCAGAAATAGGTCGCTCGGACAGGGCTCTTATCTTGAGTTACGGCAAACTTGTAACTTTTACAGTCTATTGGCCTGTTGCGATGGCCTGGAGAAGAAGGGCGATTGAAATTTGTGTATTGATCCATTCTGTCATTTTGTCCAAGAAAATACTTTGGAGTCGTTGTGACAGCATCATATAAAGGACACTTATATTTGTCCGGCGAAGAGCATGTGCGTGTGTAACCGTTGAAAACCGTATCACCGGCACATTTGAATTTGATGCCCTGAAATCGGCTCTTGTTGGGTATGCATAAAATGTATCCTTTACAATCTGAAACGCTAGGGTCGGCAATTCTTTCATTTCTAGTACAACGTAAAATTCGACTTAATGCAGGGTCGACGTAGTTTATTGTGTTATCACAAACGTCGCTTGAGTCTTCGTTACAGATAGTATTTGCAGGGCAGTTAAAAGCAGGCCCGAATAGATTTTCTCCTTCGCAAAGCCGTAGTCGACCTGGTCCTTCGCATATAAACCCGTATGGTCCACATTCGACATATTTCTTTGTTAAAAATGCAGTGCTCATGTTTATGTTAAGAGACAGCATCTGAAAATGTTAATATTAATTTTAATAATTTCTGCAACATGTGACTATTTGGATTATATAACTTAATTGAAATTGCTTTATTACTATGTTGAAATCAATCAATATTATTTTTCAAAAAAATAAACTTTTTTATTTACATCTGTGTTGTACAGTACGATACATTTGTACTTTGTTAAAAACATTATAAATACTATTTAAAAAAAAAATAAGAAAAGATATTTAAGCATATTATGTAAGCACTACTGACAAATTACTATCGCGTTATAGTACCTAGTTATTTTAATTAAGTAAGTTACTATAATGTACAGATTCATATTAAAATATTCCAGTCAAAATTAAAACAATACAATAGTTTAAGAATAACTTTAGAACTTACCAAGGATAGAACTAATACCAAGTGACTGTAATAATATGAAAAAAACATATTGGAACTTTAAAAAATAATCAGTATTTCTCTATTTTTAAAAACAAATAATAAAATCCCAATGTCAAGGCTGCTTGTAAGGCGAGCAAGAGAAGACTAACGGAGTACGGAGCTTTCTTCAAACATAGCGTTTCGCACACAATTACAATTTTTAGCACCTTCAAGTGCGGCTCCGGAAAAATGAGTTCATGTCACGGGCTCAATGTGTCACACCGTCACACTATACAGTACACAACTTTGTCAACGAGGATTTTAACGAGTTACGATAATATGCGCATATGAATGAGCTTATGTTTAGTCAACATAACAACACATCCATACAAAGTTTCAACCCGTATTTTACCCTTTCAGAGGTGTAATTTCCAAAATTCCTTTCTTAGTATATTTACTCTGTATAAATAACCTATTTACAAAATTCCAGGATTCTAGGTTCAGCTGTTTCGACTGAGCGTGGATTTTTGTGTCTGTCAGTTGCTTTACTCCTTAGTATATAAAGATAACTATACTTTTTCTTCAACAAAGATCTATTGATAGTCATATAAGATACGAGTGTGTTATCAAAAGGAAAATAGATGCCGTGCATCACATGAGACCGGATGTTTAATGACGTTTGTACATAACAATGTTGTTATTTCAACAGAGAGTATTTACAACATGTTTCCGGCAATACTCTTTGTAGTATTTTGTTTGTTCATATCTTTAGCATTACAAAACTTGCAAATGCATAATTTATTAATAAGGAATTAATTTATCAAAGCAAAACTTGCATTTTTATTTGTTAGATTAAAAAATCCTTGCTTCGGAAAGCGCTTAAGTTGTCGGTTCAAATTTTAATCGATATGTGACAATGTTTATATTACATTTAAATGTTAAAATTAAAACTGACACAATGTGTATCTTATATGACTATCAATAGATCTTTGCTGACTTTAATTCTAACGCTATTCGCAAAATACAGACAAAAAATCCGTGAATTTCTGTTTTTTTTACGAGAACTTTTTTATGTAGCAGTTTGCTGTAAGTGTCCCCTACATAATATAAGTACTTTGTACGGAGAGTCGAGTGGCGCATGATACCCACAGCTAGAGATTAGGGTTTAGTTAAATTTTTAATTAAAATTCCTATTCTGGTCTGACATAGCAAATCATATTGTGGAGCTATGATAATAGGTACAGTTAAAATTTAATTCTACAATTACTTTCTGTTTTACGTCATAGTTGTCTATGTGATCATTATCAGCTGACCAACTAAAGCTATATTAGCTTTAACATACTCATGTTAGAGCTGTTAAAGCTATTTGTATGTTATATGTAGGAAAACAGGAAAAATAAATGTATGAAAGAAACGTTTTGCGATTTAAAATTAGACAAAGATATAAAGTCGGGAACAAATACAAAAAAATACGAATTCCTATTTATTATCTATTTATTATATTTATAAATACATAAGATACTACGATTCGTCATCAGAAGACGAGTCACTGTCACTTCCAGAACTCGAAGTTGTATCCGACTCTAAAGGCGTTCCAGTCTTGGCTCTGTAAACAATACATTTTGATTGGAATAGTATTTTTACATTACAATTATAGCAAGCGAGCGTGTAGGCTAATGTTAACACTTTCATTGCGACCCTGCTGTGTATAAGGGGTAACGCACTTGCGTTTTGTACACACCTGTGTTGTACGTACATATCTCTTTGGATTACGGGCGGACAAAAGTGCTGTACTTATGTCGGCGCTACAACACTGGGAACGGACATTACGTCCATGTATTCGTAGATGATATACAGATGTTAAAAAACATAATATTTCAGTGAAATGTTGGCGTATCTTCAGTCTAAATAATCCAGTTTAGTGCCGCCTCCCACAACGTCGACCGGATGTATATGAGCGGATCAGTGAAAGTGTTAAGCGAAGCACTCACAAGTGATAGGCTTGAGCGACGGCGAGCGCGCTGGGGTGCAGCGCGGCCAGCGCGGCGCGGCCGCCCTGCAGCAGCGCCCGCGCCTCGTCGGCCGGCCGGTTCAGCATCGTGCCCAGCGCCTGCTCGCTCGCCGCCAGCGCCTCCTCGAACCCGCACTCCGCCAGGTACGTCACCGCCGACTGTCGGACCAATTTTTGTCAGTCGTGTATCGCTTGCAGGTGGCAAGTCAAACAATCACATACATATTAAAGTCATAACGGTCTCGACGTTGTAAACAAACGTAGTTATGTAATTCGTATTTCACTCATTTTCAATTTCATTTTATAGGTGGGAGAACTATAATTTGATCGGGGAGGTACCATCGCCGTAAAGCATTACTTGTGTTTCGGTTGGAGAAGTGCGGTTGCCGGCTACCCTTTAAAGCGAGGTGACCATCTTAGTCCTCAGGAGTAGCAACGTATCTAAGTTCGAGTTCAGATAGGATTCCGGTTGTGTTTGTGGTTGTACGTGGTTGTCTATGGGCTGCGACTGCTTAACATCAGGTAGTTTGCTTGCTCGTTTGCTACTCTTTTTACATAAAAAAATCTCGGGCGTCCAAAGAGCGGTAGGCTTCCATATTTTATATCACGGCTTATCCAAATTTTCATTTTAGAAATAACCAGACTAATTTTGGACCATAGCGAATAAATGTATATGAAAGCGGGGTATGTTTCGCGGGCGAGGTGTCGGAGGT
>DWON01009300.1:0-11499 GCA_018251015.1 Phocides pigmalion okeechobee | reverse complement strand
ATGTTAAGTGGTCACTGCAGCCCATGGACAACCACGTCCAATCTCAAATAGAACTGAAGTTCTATTTAAGGATGGACACGGATGCGTTCCTACTCTTGAGGACTAAGATGCTCGCCTCCAATAATGTGTATCCGGCAATCACACCTCCACAACCAAAACACAATACATGAAGAACATGTTGCTTCATGGCGGATTATGAGGGGGGCGGTGGTGTCGCCCCGGGCGAGCTCTAACGGCTCTACCACCTTTAAACCATTCTATTTAAAGTTCCAATATAATTATATATGCTTAATCGAAGATGACATTGATTGTTCGTACAGTCATATATGTTAGCTAAACCGAAATCTAATTCAAAATTGGTATTTTTTGTTATAAGTGTAGAGTTCAATCCACCTAAAGTAAAACAGCCATTGCCGCTGTCGTAATGCACATTTGTAATCAACTTCATAGAACAGGACTTCTACCTGAAGTTGATCACATATGCTATTGTACTTTGATCCTATCTTCTTAAGATTGTTATCCCTTATCAAACATCACACTCTTAAACCCAACACAGTAGCCTTACACAATGTTTTCCTCTGAAGACTATTTAGCCGCCAGGCTAAATGCTCCTTACTGCAACATTCTATTTTTAAAACCGTTTTTTATAATAAGAGCTGATAATTTAATTATTCTGCTTGCTCTTTATTCTGATGCTGCTCTTTATCCTTATTACGATTCATATAACAATAATTATCGTAAATTTCCAGTTACTTATAGCAGTAAATACTTACAAAATAATGAAAAAATAAGACAAGTAACTAGATACACATAGATATTTCATTGTTGCTTTCAAATTTTGTTATAATTAGTTGAAGCACATTTTTAATAAACTACATGAATTCATATTTAATTAGAATAATTATTTTTGAAATTTGCATAAAGAGATTGTTCGAAGTTGCGAAAGTATTGTCGTGTGTGGACTCGTATCTTATAAGTAGTGTAATTACCATAAGACGCTTGTCTAACAGCGAATTAAAAACTAATATAAAATTCGAGAGAAAAAATAATTCTTAAAGTTATAATTATGTACATACTTAGTATAATTTGGGTCTAACTAGTTTGATATTGACCGATTACCTTGGTTAATTTTTGAAATAAATGTGGAATGGAGCTACGTTTGAAAAATGTGATAACTGAAACCGTAATTTTGTATAGAGATCCAAAATACTCTCTATCCATTCGTAAGGGTTACCTCAGTTCTCCATTTCCTAAAACACATGTTTTCTTCAAATAAATACAACAAATGTTCGCTTTATATCTTGAAATGTTCATATAAAACCATACAAGTCATTGAAAGTGTTTTTTACATTACCAAAACACTCTGTTCTTGGCAACCATACATTAAAAACATCTTTAAATATCTGTTCGATCGGAGTAATGGTGACTTGTCCAAATGTTACTATTCACAGAGTAGAGATATTAACGTTTAAAATCATATGATCCATTCGAATATAATTTAGAGTACAAATTACCCTAGTAGGTTAGTGTACCGCGTATTAATGTACCGTTTATGAAAAGTAAGTGTCTTTTGTGTATGAAAAAATGACAGTCCGTGGTATAACGTTTAAATGCAACACAATAGAGTACAGTACGTCCATAATCATTACCGGTGGCGACGGATGCCGTGGCGGCTAATTTCGTTATTATTTTTTTAATCTCGTTCTCGTCATTAACTGTCATTTCGGGGCATTTCACGAACCGTTAGATATCCGCCCAGCAAACGTTCGACACATAAGGCTGCAACTTTTGGGACATATAACAACTAATAAGTACGAATTGTAAGGTTTTAATAATTTTAATATTTTTCATTTATTCGTTTAATGTCTTATGATTAAGAATTTTTTATTAGTAGTTTATTTTTTATTTTTTCCACTGGTTACATTGACGATGGCAGAAGTATATTTTTTGATGTAATTTAGGAGTTTCGGAAAAATGGATCATTTTGGGGTTATATAGGATTTGGTGGTCTGATCGACAATATTAAATTAATTGCGTAGAAATTACAATAATATAATAAATAATGGAGAGAAAGTACGCTAGTGTTTAATTTCTGAGATAACTTATAGAAGGTGTAAATCAGTAGACTAGTAGTAAAATTATTGCCTTGCATTCGGGGTTGTGAGATTGGAATACCTGATATTATATAGTTAAGTAGGTATTATTAAATATTTAAATTATTATTGAGATCTTTGGCGGTGATAGAAAATCGGGAAGATCATCAAATTTTCAAAAGTATCTGATGTTTCTCAATCTGCACTTGGGTAAAATAGTAGGCTATGGCGTGTTCCTTGTCAGTTTGAGGCTTCGCTTGTGCCCAGTAGTTGGGCAGTAGTGAGTTGAGGTTGAAGGTTGATATTTCATGGCTTGAGCTTAGTTCAGTTTAAGGATGTAGTAAAGCAGACTAGTAAGATAAGAAGATCCAAATTATATGTCAAGTTATTCAAGTAATGTGAATTTTTTGCTACGCGATAAATATTTAACAGCACTACAACGGTACTTTCGTCAAAATATCTGTACTTTAATTAAAACTGTAAAGCATTTTAGTATGATATGAATTTGGAAATATCTTTACAATGTTGCACGTTTATCAGCACGATGTATCATAATTAGCCAGACAGAAAGTCCACTTTTCCCGCCTAAATCGCTGTCATTGTCATGCGCTGGTGTCATGGCCGCCTCGCGTTCTCGATGCGATATTTTTGATGAGTCGCAATTAGAGTAAAACGCCACTAAACTGTAATTTGGGCAAATTCCCGTGCTTAACACGGCATGTAACTTTCTTTTTTCTCGGGCTCCAACGAAGAGGTTAAATAGACTGTAAACTAAATTGAGTTCTAAACAATTGCTGCAGGTGAAAATATTAATAACAACCAAATTTATTGTCATGAAAAATATTGCTAATCCATGTATTGTAGTTCATAATAAACTAGCATACAGTCCACCTGATGATAAGTGCTTACTGCTGATCTTGAACATTTGTGATCATTGTGGGAGTCCTACTTGAAGTTGGCAATGATACATTGCCATTTCCAAAAACTAAAATGATCGCTTCGTTTACCATATACTTGTCACCGAAACGCAGGAAACGCTAGAAATAGGTCTGGCGCATAACTTGCCGTATTCGTCTTTCCATCTGCATTTACTTTCTATCGTTTATCTTGGATTTTGCTATACTTATATCATGATCCTATCTAACCCTTAGCTTCAAAGTTTTGTTTGCTAATCGAGAAAGAGGAAATCAGACTTTTCTGCTATTCATGGTCGATGCCATGCGCATATAGTACTGTAAATATGAAACAACAATAAGAAATACAGCAGATAATATATTTGTAAATGTAAATGTATTTGTCGGAAGATTTAGTGTTACTTTCGTTACAGCTAATAAGAGTCGTGAAATTGTCGATTCACCGTGAGAGCGTCTCTTTGAAAGGATTGGTTCATTCGATCTGATTTATCCCGATGTCGATGATTTGTGGTATCGGAATGCATTGCACGCTGATATGATTGAAAGCTTTGGATGAATGTGAAAGCTATTTATAGAAAATGTTAGTGAATATTGCATTTCTAAAGTAAGTGTTTACAAAGAGTGATGTGGTTTCGTGCGTAAACGCTGAGTCAGTCTTTTGAGTTTTATTTATTTGTGTGTTTTAAAAATATAATAACGGCGAATATCTGTTAGTTTTTTTAACTAAGTGTTTTTACTAAGTTTACTTTACTAATTTTTTATATATTTTATATAAAAACATGCGGCAATAATTGAAAAAAATGTAACTAAACATTTATTAACATAATTGTTTGCGGTCATTAAACGAGACAGACGATGTTAATCGCTGCAATAATTGCTATTACAATTCTCACAGTAACAAGGTCGATAGAGAAATTTCTGCATCTGGTAGATAGGAGCAACATCGCACTGTACAATCGCGCGCAACATTAAGCACGGTGGTTTATGCACTAAGTACATATACTTTTATAGTTATATCTGAAGTAACGGGCTCTGCAGACGCTGTCGACGAATGAAAGTTGAAGCTGACGAATAAAAGTTTAAAGCTCCTTGTATCCATCCATCAGCCTTTATGCGTCCACTGCTGGACATAGGCCTCTCCGAGATGTTGCCACTCAGATTGATTCTGTGCCCTCTGCATCCAGCGGTTACCTGCTATTCTTGTCAGGTTGGCGGTCCATTTGGTTGGGCGATGCTCTGAGTTCTCTTTCTCTAGACGTGGTCGCCACTCGATGACCTTTCTGCCCCATCGGTTGTACATACTTCGAATGATGTGGCCTGTCCACTGCCACTTTAGCCTGCAAATTTTGAGAGTTATGTCGGTAACTTTTGTTCGTTCAACTCCACAAATATCAGCTTCGTAGAAAACTTACGAATCTTGCTTACAAATTTGTATATCAGCTGTCATTGATTTTATTTTATTGGCGTAACTTCAAAAATACTGAATATCAATTGACTTTTTCATTATTTTTATTTTGATATTTTAAAATCAACAGTTTAAAAATTACAGAAAAATCGATTCAGCCGTTGAGAAGGTCACTGACACATACTTTTACGGATTAATTATGTATGTAAAGATGTACCTAAAATTACTTACATATAGACAATTTAGGAAGCTATTACTTTAATGATTTTTATGGAAACAAATATCAATGGTTAAATATCAAAGCGACAATTATGCAGTACAAAATGTTCGCACAGTATTCTGAGCGTTATCTGGGTCCGCGCGAGAAACCCCCGAGTCGCGTGTTTTCGGTCCATTCGTCTTCCATTTTGTTTCTGCTCTCGCGACCGTAACTTCAACAGCGTTGTGTTTTGTCTTGTACACTGTACATCTTTATGCATAAAGCTAGAAACATATTATGATTATTTTGTGCTACTACATATTTAGTGCGTCATCAATATTTACTAATTATTGGGGCTCTTTTGAATATGCTCGTAGAATTAGCTCGTAGAAGCTACAATCCACACGTCCATATATAATATACATCCATAATATACGCGTAACATTGAAAAGACGGAGCCAGGGATTCAAACATGGTCAGAACATTAATTTTTAATCTAATCTAAGACCGGAGCCAACGAAAAGGCTATCGCCGCTTAACTTTTATACAACAAACTTAATACTATCAATATGTTTCTACCTTTTCTCGGTGTCCACCGAAGATATAGAATTGATGGATGCGAAATTCGTGTTGTACGTCTCTAAGTCTCGATTCTATCTATCTTAATAATTACTGACGTGAATTGTAGGATGCAAGTTATCGTACGTTGAAACGGCGTAATCTGTTGACAGCTACACGTAGCTTGGCTCTGATGTACTAAGGGCGAAAGGGTTTATGCACACAAGTTTTTGCAAAGGCTAACCATCTGCTATATTTATAAATGGGTTAAATACGAGGAAGCGTCAGATGTTTTTATTTATTGAAATTTTATTTATTTATTGAAATTAGAATAACATAGAAGTTTTTTTGGTAAGGATGTGGAAATTAACATATGAATCGATCCGCTCAGGGCCGAGGTGAAAGAATATAACATAGCATGAGATTCACCCGATGTTATGTGGTGGCATCTGTAATGAACTTCCTTTAGAATATAAACCCCACTGAAAGTTGAGCATAGATGTTTTACTAATTTTGGAGACTAACATACGAGTAGAGTAGAGTAGACAAGTATAGCTGGCAACCGCCCTTACTCAACAGAAATAAAAGAGTTGGTTTACGACGGATTACTATGGCAGTGGTATCTCCCCGATCTAATTATATGTTACCTGTTATACATAGAGTTATGAAAAGTTATGTTCATACCCAGGCGAACAAACATTGTCTTAACTTGCGAACTAACTAGGCCTCTTTAACTATTTGTCTTTATAATTACTGACATAAACTACTCAAAGCTAATAATCGTAAGTTTAAATCGCCTATCTACAGATTTACACGTGACGATGTTCTGCGTTGCCCAAGTGAAAGGGTATTTCTATCTTCATGTACTATTTACTCGAACAGCTAAGCAAAAGGTTTGGATATGATTTTGACCAGTATGTATTTAACTATGTACGTATTTGTATTTATTCTCTCTTAACCCCTAAACTATTTATCGTAATTGGACGGATGAGGTATCGTTGGAACCGTCTTGATCAATCGCTAGTTAAAGTCTATGTGTCATCACATCAAATTGAATATGGCGCCTTCTAGAGGACATAAGACCCTGAACATATTTTTTCTAATTATACCTATATCAAATTGAATATCAAATAAAAAGGCAACATTTATTTTAGTAAAGGAGGTTAGAAATATGTGAGTATATATGGATTTTTGTCATTATATTTCTTTTACAGGATTGGTTTGTTTATGCGTGGGTCGAAGCCGCGCTTGCCGGTATAAGACATAATTATTAATAATAGTATTGTATAGAGCGTCATCTAAATATGTTAGAAAAATACAATTTTGTGTTCATTAACTGTTGACTCAATCTATTATTTATTACGACGAGTTATTACTCTCTTATAAGTCGTATGCTTCATGGAAACTTTTTGCACTTTGAGTTCATAGTGACATTTTGCGTAGTTCCTCAGTGCCCTATTTATACTCTGTTCCCTATAACTTTATCGTCTTTATCTCGTCAGGTTTAGTAACGCTAAGTGCAGGTGTTCATAGGATGGATCACCATTAATTGAGAAATCATGACCAATTGCGTGTACGATGAAAACATTAAGTAATAGAGATTACAAAACGTTAGCCATAAGAAGTTGAATTATGTTGCATAATTGAGTTATTTCTATATAATAGTTGTTCACCCCTAATTAGGGGACCATTATCTAAGACTTGCCGTGATAACAATAACACAGGCGTAACTGTTTAATCAAGATTATGAGTTATATTTTGATTGTTACGCAAATAAGCAACGCAGAGCTTGGGCATAGATAAAGTGTTTAAACATTCTCTTGAAGTACATTTACGGAGTCACAATACACTGACTATCTCGGATCTGTACAAAGCGGTGTTTAGTGCAGACAATTTGTTGTTGAAATGTTACGAGGAAAGCCGGCACTAAGTACAAATGCACTAATGTACGGATTACGACGTAAGCATTGTATTTTAAGTTATCATCTAAGCAAGGTGGACGGACGTCTTTCCTGTTGTTGTGCGATTCGACGTACATATATGAGAGGCTGTACAAATTCTGTTGTATATTGTTTATTTTTTTATTTTATTATGAACTTAAAGTAGCGAAAGTACATAGTAACGGAAGGACGATGATAAGCAGTTACTGTTTTTCGTATGCTTCTGTAATTATCTCGATATATCACGTTCACTTGCCTAACTGAAGACTATCACAGAACGTTGCTTCTGTAACTAATATAGGAGAGAAAGCCGGCAAATACATATTATTAATTTCACTAAAATGCCAGAATTTAAAGGTGGGAGAACTATAGTTGAACCGGGGAGGTACCACCGCCGCCCCTATAACCCGCTGTAAAGCATTATTTGTATTTCGGTGGGACAGGTGCGGTTGCCGGCTTCACTTTCATGCGAGACGACCATCTTAGTCCTCAGGAGTAGCAACGCAAGTACGTTCGAGCTCAGATAGGATTTCGATCGTGTTTGTGATTGTACGTGGATGTCTATGGGCTGCGACTACTTAACATCAGGTGGTTTGCGTGCTCGTTTGCTACTCTACTTACGTAAAAAAGGCGTTCTAGCCTCATTCAATGATCAACGGCGTCAATCAGGGTTCGTACATGTTACTTTGTAAATTTTGAGATAATGAAGCGAGTATAGCTACGGCTTCTTTAGTTTACGATCTACTGCTATCTAATTTTATATAAAACTAGCTGTACCCTGCGCGCGTTGCTACGCCACCAACTAAAATAAATTTGAAGGAAAGACATTATACAAATATTAAATTCATTTACCCCTTCAAATTAACCTTTCGTTTCAGTTCAAATCAGTATGAACTGTCACGGAAATATATGAAATTAATTGTAATGACAGTGGCGCCATCTGTCGAAAATTGGTCGACCAATTCAGAAACCTTCCTGGGCTCATGCACAACAACTTTGCTAAAGATCATCATATGATCAAATGCATAGTTTACGATTCTATAACGGACATACAGACATACATTAATTTTTATATATTAAGATGGACGCGGTCGGAAGTTGGATTGATGCACTAAGGGTAATATTTCATGCGCGTATCCGTTTTTAGAAGTGTACGTTAAGCAGCCGTTACTCATTACGTCATTGCAATAAAATATTTAATTGATTGCACTTTAATTGTGCACATAATAGTACTTTTTATGCTAATATACGAATGATAAAAGAAATAAATTTAGTGTCAATACATTCGTTAGTTCGGCCAAATAAATCATAAATTCGTACATGCTCAGAAAACCGAATTATAGGGATTAATTATACTAAAAATCAACAACGCAAATAAATTACATAATATAAAATAGGAATGGAAAACGTACAGGCAATAACTATAATGAACTATAAACGACTTCCTTCGTAGCTTGCAACATCCTATTATAAAAAAGAACTAGTTTATAGAAAAGAATAACTTTCAATACGGAAATTAACGTCCGATATAATAGGCGAGCGAAGCAGTCATTACTTGGTGCTAGTACCTTATCTATATGGGTTATTACTATCTGAGTGCAAAACCTGTAACGCGGTCAAATTTACGGGTTCGTACCTCCGCAACAAGTGTGCGAGAATTAGAGGCACTTGGAAACTTATCGGTTATCGGCGTATTACAGTTTGTAATTTTGTAATTTCAGTTCTAGGCTCGCACTGTACAGTAATTATGATTGCACAGAGTACGTTGGAGATAGATCGGGATATTTCAGTACTTTAT
Organism: Phocides pigmalion okeechobee; assembly: GCA_018251015.1. Lineage (NCBI taxonomy): Eukaryota > Metazoa > Arthropoda > Insecta > Lepidoptera > Hesperiidae > Phocides > Phocides pigmalion. The sequence goes on along the minus strand of DWON01009300.1, from coordinate 2,592 downwards.
ATGAAGCATATACGGGAACAAGTTGTAGTAAAACTCAAGTTCGTGGAAGGACGTCGCTCCGACCACTCTTATTGAATTAACAAAATGAAGTTAGTAGTTAAATGGATTACATATAGGTAATGTATCTATAAGTTATTCGTATAATTAGAATATTTTTGGTACATTTTAAATGCCACGGATAGAATTAGCTGACTTGTTTTTACGATAATTCAATTTCTATAAGTTTTAGTATTTTTATTTTATTTATTGCGTGCCTTGGGCATAATGTTGCATTTACAACGTATTTTAAAGATGTAAATTTAGCAAGAGTGTTTCAGAAAATATAATATATTTAGTTTTAATGCTCTTCCATCAATCTGCATATACATATCGCTTGTCCGCAAGAATACTGTATTAAATCTAAAAACGTACTTTTTCAGGACAAGCGATTAAAGTTTTTAACGTACTTTTTTTAGTCGAATTTATTTTTATCATTAATTCAGTTAGTGCCAAATTTTGATATGATATTGTATTTTTCCGGACAAGCGATATATCGAAGTTAAGGAAAAGTTAGTATGTAAGATAGAATAGAACATCATACACTCATTTAATAATTTCTTATTAATATTATTATATAGCATATAGACAGCAGCCATAAAACGTTGTAACGTTTTTAAAGTTTCGGAATATCAGCACTAACTGTGCTAACAGTTACAATGATTAACTCTCGCAGGGCTAGCCAGCAGACTAGAAAATAAGCGAGCTAAAGAAAGGAGAAACGAATAAAGTAGCTTTTTCAGCTCTCAGCCCACAAAGTACAAAAAATCTTAGGGCTTTGTCCCGGCACAATCGTGGCCGTTAAGCACGAACCGGCTCGATGTCACCCAATTAAACAGTAGAGTCTACTCGTATTTCGTTAAGAAAGTATTCTTTATAACGTTTCGTTGAGTTTTCTACAAACTGTTTTTGTGTATTGTTTTGTATCAAAACATTAATCGGTTTTCCAAATTTAATAAATACAGATATGATGCGACATTTTTATTTAATTTCTATTGCGAAAGAGTAAGAAACGGGCATGCAGGCTGCCTGGTGTTAAATGGTCGCTGCTGCCCATGGACAACCACGTCCAATCTCAAATAGAACAGAAGTTCTATTTAAGGATGGACGCGGATGCGTATCCGGCAACCACACCTCCCCAACCGAAACACAATACATGAAGAACATGTTGTTTTACAGTGGGTTATGAGGGTGACGGTAGTACCGCTCCGGGCGAGCTCTAACGGCTCTACCACCTTTAAAATTTGTGTTATTAGAATATAATGTTATTAGAGACTAAGTCAATGTTAAGGAAGTGTTCAACATAGGGTGGTTCAAATAGTGCTGGTAAAATATCTATTCAATTATTTACCGCATTTAAAATTCATATTTGAAATGAAAAACTTTTATTTATCGCTGCTATATAGAGGTAGACGAAATCGGTCCAATTGTTAGTTATCTAGGTATGATTTTGATTTACCTGTATTGCATTATCCATTGACAAATAAATATTTAATTTGTTTTTTCTTTTTTTCTCTTCTCTCTCTATTCTTCTGCTTTCTCTCTTGTTCTCTTTTAATTATTTCTTTCTAAAATACTGTCTGGCCATAGCCTCTATGCATTCAGTTATCTTCGAGTAGTAAAGAAAGGCGTAAGAGCGGAACGAGCACGCGCCATACATATTCGCTGCCTCCCTTATAATTGCCGCGATAATTATCGATTCATCTAGACGATATACGACCAGAGTATTTCCCTAACGATTTCCCACTTTTTGAACGGCACCGATATAATTACATACACTTACAACAACAAAATTACGCTTTTAGCATTTTAAAGTGAATAGCGCGATAAGTCAACTGGATCGACGACTACGCTAGAATTAAAGTCTAAGCAAATTGATTTAGTCTCCGTGCAGCTAAACGTTTTATGAAATGCCGTATCGTTTGAGGATTACTACTTGGTATTAGTTTACATTTTTAACACGAATTCATGTTGATTTAATATTATTACTTTTTGGACAAAATGTACACGTTAATAGTATTAATATTGTGATTTATTACTTAACATAGTATGTTATGTGTGGAGAGACTTAGGCTTTGAGGTTTCTAAAATGTTAAACGCGATACGGATAGTATTACAATAGATGCGGCATTTTAGATATTTGTATGTTCGTTACCTTTTACCTTCTGTCTATGGCCACAACTAATTTGGATAAAGTTTAGGTAGATAGTTGGTTTGTCAGGTTTACATAAAGAATTTACTTTGTTTAAAATTAATATGGATATTCACGTATCTTAAATAATTACGCAGATTACGCATAAAGATAATATATGCTGAACGTTACATACAAGATATTGATGTTGTACGTAGAAACCAGTCATCGAGTATGCATACATTGCCTATCACCATAGAGTAGATATACGGAGATAAAGCTCCATGCAATCGCGCTACGACAATTACATCACTACATGCAATCTGCGTATATGTGAGATTCAAACCATCTTTTTTTTTATTGTGAAAGAGTAAGAAACGGGCATGCAGGCCACCTGATGTTAAGTGGTCACTACAGCCCATAGA
>DWON01009299.1:0-11499 GCA_018251015.1 Phocides pigmalion okeechobee | reverse complement strand
GATTGGACGTGGTTGTCCATGGGCTGCAGTGACCACTTAACATCAGGTGGCCTGCATACCCGTTTCTTACTTTTTCATAATAAAAAAAATCCGCGATGATATCTGTTTAAAATCGTAGATGATATATATATTTTATAACAAATCCATGATAGCGTAAAGTGTAAGCCGTAAATATTAACAAAATTCCGTGTTTTGCCCCTTTCACCCCTGTTTTAAAGAAGATAAACTGACGAAATCCGGGAATAATTCTGATATCTGTACACTATATAGCCTTTTGTTTCTAACACTCTTATATTATATCTATCCATCTTTTGGGCCAGAATGTAATGTATCGCTTAGTCTAAAAAAACTCCAAAGTTTTACATCAATATTACGATTAAAGACGTTACTTGTGCATAACTTTATAAATAATTAAGCGTAGGTGTATTAAATCATTAAACAATTTAAATTACCTTTGTCGTGAAAGAAAAAAAGTTTATTGAGGCAACTGCTTATAATGTCAAAGTCAGAAATTGACACTGACAGATATAATGTTAGAGACAATATTTAGTCTTTGTTTTTTTTAATTACCTAATTGCACAAAATATACTTCCTTATGAATATAAGGACAAAAGCTAAGAGTAGAATTTGCCCCTGCGGCGTCACACAAAACCAACAGAGTCAAAGGACAGAGATTACGTGCACGAGCAAATATACCTTCTATTTTTCTTTTTACTATGTACCGAATCACGATTAACGATTTACCAGTTTCGCCGTGAGCACGAACTATGCAACTAGTTCGAAATATCGACAATCAAAAATCGTTCATCGTGAATTCCCGGTACATAATCAAAGGTATAAATTCCGCGGTAGTATTATTTTAAAATCACTATTTTTCACATGACTCTATCGTATTATTATGTATATACTTTATTTATTATTTAATTATGTAAAAATGTGTATAAAACTATTCTGTAAATTTAACTTTGACTTATAAAGACATAATGAATAATAAAACATATGTTATGGAGTCAACATTTTATAACTTGTAAGAGGCATTCCTACATATACAGAAGGACCCGCATTTTAAACAAATACCTCTTATTTAATCCTGAAGATATCGCGATTTTGTACGTAAACTTATCTCATTAACCTGGCTTATTCCTAGCGAGCGAAGTTTTATTAATTCAATTTGTCAAAAACCGTAAAAAACTTCGCTCATTCCCACATCTAATTTACCAAGTTGTAATAATTGGTTACAATTCGTGGTTTATTTCTACATTTGCTTTGATTTAGGACTAAATTTCACCCGTGGTTATGCGCAGGTGTCGATATAACAGGACATCCATACAAATTTTCATTTACATTTACAGTTTCAATTCCAATAAAATATTAAAGTAATAAATTATTACCAAACCCTTCCATTATAGAAGGTAAGTAAGTGCCAGACCCATAGATCGATGCATCTCCGAAACCACTGAAACGGTGAATGGGTGAATTCTAGCTTAGTATAGAATTAAATAATGATTACCTACAATCAATAAAAACAAATTATTACAATAATATTTCATCAAAAGATTCACATATTTGATGAACATTTGCATTTTGATGTCGTCTTTAAACATTTTTCGAAACAAGTTTTTTTTATTTTAACCAATAAATTCATATGCCTAATCCTCACCTGTCTCTCATGCACTTTTTTCAAATGCAATTAAAATAGCATGTCGTGACATGCATAATTTCGCTGCAAGAGTCAATGACCCAAGATTAAAAAATATTTTGACAGGTGACAGAAATGACAATTGCATCGGAGAGCCAGCATCGTCGCGCTTATAATCTCCAGTGGTTTTTTTTTTCATTTTAGTGGGAGAGGTGGTGTCGGCTACAATTATAAGCAAGGCGACTTATTGCATAAAGTCATGTGCTTAATCCTCACCTGTCCTTCGTGCAGCTTTTTCAAATGCAATTAAAATGACATTTCGTAAAGTGCGCAATTCAAAATATTTTTGACAGGTGACAGAAGTAACAGCTTCAGCGGAGACCCAGCACCGTCGCGCTTATAATCTCACCTGGAGAAACTTTCGGTTATAGAAGTGTCATTATCGCTTACAGCTATAAGCAAGGCGACTTATTGTCTTCTGAACTATCTTATGTTCTACAAGTACGTATGTGTCTCAATAGCTCATTTTTTAAAGAAAAATGTGGGTATCTTTTCGCTGCAGCGACGACTTACTATCGAGCCTTCATGCTCGTTTGCCTCTCTACCATTAAAAATAAATAAATTTTAGAACGACCTAAAATATTGTTATGTTCGATTACTATCAAAATCTATGATGTAAGATGACATTTTCCTTTATGATCGATAGTAAAATAAATATTTAATATTCTGTGTAGAATTTTTATGAATTGTTAGTCTAGTCACGTTATATGTATTAATATATTAATTAGTGGTTTAAAATTAATATTATGACATATTTTCATTATACTTGCCGGTTATCCGGTAAAAGCCTGAATGGATATTACGCTTACTAAATTGTAGATGGTGTTAGAAAATAACTGTCAGAATTAGTTTTTAGACACGTTTTGTAGTTATTTCCTATCTATTTATAACTAATAACTGTAAGGTATATTTTATTCTTATTAACTTATATGTTTTAATGTTTAGTATTAAGATGGGTGATGTAGGAAATTAATTCTAATTTGATGTATAAAAGTAATTATAGACTATTTTAAGCTCTTACACGCGATTAAATGTTAAACTTGTATTGAACATTTGTTTTATTGTGTGTACACACTTTTTACAGAATTCAGGTAGCTGAAGATTGCCCTAATAGTTTTTTTTTTTCTCAAACTAATCAAAGATTATTAATTACAATTTTAAAAGGAATTTACTTGACAAACATATTATTGATATGCAGCTCTTTTGTCTATTGTTCATAGTATTTATGGTTCAAAATTATTTATGCCACAGGTTTCCATGGACATGTAAATATTGGAACAAAATATTCCCAGTATCTAGCAAGTCATTACTGCTCAAGGACATTTGCTAACTACACAGAACAGAAGTCAAATCATTAATCGAAACTATTTTTGTGACTCATGTAATACTTATCAGACCATGTCTATTTGATTGCTATGTCTATGGTTCTCGTGTACAGATGTTCCATTGGAACTTCTACTCACTAATGTCTGTATCATTATAAGACCTTGGTAACTTTGAAGGCATAGACACCCCTTGAATAACAATAGCTTGGAGAAGATCCAAATCAATTAGCATGTTATTTGGATTGAGTAAAGACGAAAATTCTGATCGTTTGAAGACAAGAGTAGTTCAGTAATCGCCACTGAAAGCCAGGCAGATGGTAAAAAATAAAATTTATGTTTAGTCAAAATACTTATAATAAAAGATAAATAATAATTACATAATTGAAAGTGGTAGAGCCGTTAGAGCTCGCCCAGGGCGGCACCAGCGCCACCCCCATAACCCGCCGTAAAGCAACATGTTCTTCATGTATTGTGTTTCGGTTGGGGACGTGTCGTTGCCGGATACACATTATTGGAGGCGACCATCTTAGCCCTCAAGAGTAGGAACGCATTCGCGTCCATCCTTAAATAGAACTTCAGTTCTGTTTGAGATTGGTCGTAGTTGTCCATGCAGTGCAGTTACTACTTAACATCAGGTAGCCTTTGTGCCCGTTTCTTACTCTTTCATAAAAAAAAACACGTGGAGTAAAATATATATAAATATCTTAACACTGTCCGTGCGACGTATAACACTGCTGTGTAATGCACGGCGCAACTCTTGCAGCTTGTACACACCTGTGTTCTATGTATAAATCTGTATGGATTACGGCCGAACATAAGTGTTGTGTTATAAAACTGGGGGTGAACATTATACCTGTGTATTCTCAGATGATACACAGATGCTAAAAAAATACTTATGTGAATTGTTGGCGCATCTTCAGCCTAGAGCAATTAGCTACAGTTTAGTGCCGCCTCCCGTAACGTTGATCTAATCTAAGCGCCGCATTCAAAGTGTTAAACCACTGGTGTGGTGAAACGGAACTACAAATGTAACAAATATAATTGTAATAATATCACTATCTCATCTTACAAATTTACAAATGAAATTTAATATTTGTTAAATAATTCAATACATTTCCAGCACACCTAGCATCGGTTTATGCTAAAATTGTTCGCAAGCTAATAAATTCGCGTCCAATAAAACGTGAAATTGGAATTTAATTTTGGGGCTATATTAAATTTGAAAACCGCTGTTTTTACCAAACTATGACGCATCCAAAAGGAATTTGACCAGTATATACTTATCATATGTATAAATTTGTTTCCTCTGAACTTTTTGCTACCCTAACAAAACATTACATTTTAACACTCACTGCGGCGTCCATATCTTAATTAGATCTGGTCGTTGCGGGAGGCGACCTAAGTAGACCATATTTGCTTAGACAGAAGATGCGACAGTTCACAGTAATATTGTATTTTTTAGCATCCGTATATCATTTCGAATGCACTGATATTTTTCTGCTCTCTGTCTTGCAGCGTCGACGTAAACACAGCACTTTTGTTCGCCCGTAGTCCATACAGATTTGTACGTACAACACAGGTGTGTACAAGACGCAGGAAAAGTGGTAAGAGTAGTACTTAACTATCAGAATCCTTGCCTATTTTTAAATAGCGAAACTCGGAAAAATCCTCCGGCATGCGCAACTGCCACGTCATCCGCCGTGAAGTACCTCTGCCCTTGGACCCAGACAGAGCCAGCGGCTAAGCTGTGTTTGCGGGGCAACGTCAGCAAGGGGCATCCCGAAGGTTAGCTGGTCGATGGTTCTCATAATCTTTATGGGGTTGGTTACGGTTGTTCATCAGCAGAAATGAACGCTTATCATCAAATGAACCTCACAATTGTTTGCTAGTTACATTTTACAATTAAAAAAACTGTAGTCCAATCTGAAATCGATTACAATTATCGATTAGATAACAGTGGTAACAAATTACGTATGGTTTATCATAATGTATGATACGATACATCAAGAAAAGCGCAAAATACGAGCTTACACTTTATGTTTGTAACTTTGAACCCCACTGGAACAGAAACGTACGTGGAGATGCAAACTTTCTGTACACAGTTAAAACTTTCCCTAACTGAGTTAGTCACGGGACATGGTTTATAGATTTTCTGTTTTCAGTTACAATGTTTGTTTCCTAACTTTAGATCTTATTAAATGGAATGAACAATCCATTATATACTGAAATATTACGTAATTAACTGATAAACTTATATGGTCTGAAACAACTCCAGCTCCACATGCTCGATTAATCTAAGTTATTATTTGTAAATGACATGTTCAAAGATACAAAGATGTGTTTTGGAGTTTCGTTTACCAAAATATATTTTTATATTATTCAAAAGACGCACGTCCTGTGCTGTATACCGCAAGAGCGTTATACAGCAGTGTTGTACGCCCTTGCGGCTTATACACACCTGTGTTGTACGGACAAATCTGTATGGATTACGAGCAAACATACGTCGGCGCTATAAGACTGGGTGCGGGCATTACGTCTGTGTATTCGTAGATGATACACAGATGCTAAATTTCAGTGAAATTTCGGCGCATCTTCAGTTTAGAGAAATAAGCTCCCGCTTCGTGCCGCCTCCCGCAACGCTGATCCGATCTATTTGAGGTCCGCAGTCAAAGTGTTAACGAAATTGATTTAGAACGTTTTTGATCATGTACATCGGTCTGCTAGTGCACGCTTTACAGAGGATCTATTAATAATTCAACAGATCGCTCGACCCGTCCGTCTCGAAGGACCAAATGATATTCAACTTATGTTTAATATCGAACCCAATGTTTTTAAAGTATCGGAATTCTATTGAAGTGTGTTCAACCAAATTTTCCTTTCCTTTTTTAAAAATTATTATATTTCATATTTCTTGTCGAATAGTAATATAAATTCGAACGGGGTACCAACTCTGCCTCATAATTCGCCGTTTCAGTTGGAGAGGTGCGGTTACCGGCTCCACTTTAAAGCGAGGTGACCATCTTAGTTCTCGGGAGTAGCGACGTATCTCAGTTCGAGTTCAAATAGAATTTCAGTCGTGTTTGTGGTTGTACGTGGATGTCTATGCGATTACTTAACATACGTTGGTTTGCATGCTCGTTTGCTACTCTTCTCACAAAAAAAATACAGACCTCTCCCCCATTGCTGCTCACCTAATACTTTAATGAAGCCTTAGTCAATTTAGCTAGTAAGTAGTTCTTCGGCTTAGTCCTGCGGCCGTAATCGACCCGCGTTACTAACTTATTCCGAACTTGCTAAACTTAAAGCCACTTTTGACACTAAGAACACTTAAGATTGCTAACAAAATTACTTTGCAAACTGGTTTATTTACAATTTTGTGTTATAAGCACACTTGGATAATCATAGATAAGCTACTCTAGTAGACTACTAATCTAATGTTTTTTATTTATAATATGTTATATAGTCTGTAACGTAACTGCACATTTATTTAACATCAGATCGACGTAACATCTCACGCATTATAATTTACTATAAACTATTAAATATCATTTTGAAATTATTATTTCGTACTAATAAATCATTCGTTCACCTATTATTAAATTCATTAATAAATTCCTTCATTCATTTGTTCATTCATTCTACCATTCGTTATTTATTTATTTTCGTAATCACGGAACAATTATGCACTTGGACTTTCATTCGTTTATCCTCTATTTCAATCCTTCATTCAACCATTTATTCTTATATTCCTTCGTTCCTTTTAACCATTCATTAATTAATACCATCAGTTACATTCGTTAATTAATGAATGCATCCAATCAATCATTTAGTCCTTGCATTGTAAATACATTAGGAAAAGTACTTTTACTTTTCTTAATTACTTGTTCACCGAGTGCTATATTATATAGGTGGATATTATGTACAAGAAAGCACATAATGGCTCACCGTCCCAATGCTGGGTACCGATCTTTTCCATAACCCCCGACAGTATCAAATAGCGAGGACTTGATAACAAGAATGACATGTGGAGTTGTCAGTTTTGACATACGTCGTAAGAGTATTTATTATTAAAAAAAAACACAAAGGCAAAGGGGGAAAAACAAAATTATTTTTTTAATTGCGAAAGAGTAAGAAACGGGCATGCAGGCCACCTGATGTTAAGTGGTCACTACAGCCCATGGACAACCACGTCCAATCTCAAACAGAACATTTAAGAAAGAAGTTCTATTTAAGGATGAACGCGGATGCGTTCGTACTCTTGAGGACTAAGATGGTCGCCTCCAATAATGTGTATCCGGCAAACACATCTTCCTAACCGAAACAAAATACATTAAAAATATATTGCTTTACGGCGGGTTATGAGGGTGGCGGTGGTGCCGCCCCGGGCGAGCTCTAACGGCTCTACCACCTTCGTTGTACGTGGATATCTATGAGCTGCGACTACTTAACATCAGGTGGTTTGCATGCTCGTTTGTTGCTCTTCTCAGTTAAAAAATACACTTTCAAATTTAAAAATTCAATCATGCTTCACTACTTTTACTCTATATGACAAAATCAAGTTGGTTTATAGAAGGAATAAAAAACACAACTTTTCATCGTTTATTTTACTTTTTCGTATAGCATTTCCAAAATTTCCTCAGTGCTCAATAACGCTATATAAACCTATGTCCAAAATTTCAGTACTCTAGGTTCAGTGGTTTCGGCGACACATTGATCTCTGGACTAGTTAGCCACCTTCTTTTATATGTATAGATAAGTTCTTTAGGCAAAGAATGGAGTTTTTGAAATCGCACACTAAAGGCACTAAAAGAGCTTGAAAGATAAAAAGAATCTTCTAGACTTAATAGAAAACTAGTTTTCTATATAAATAAAAAATATATCTGCTGTTGTTTGTGCATCAAATAAATGCTACTGGATAGATTTCGAGTACTTCTTTTTGTATGCATATCGGACACTTGGTTCGTATATATAAAATCATGATGACTTTCTTCAATATGAAGTTTTAGATGTGAAGCGACGTTTTCTTGCTGTGGAGAAGAAGAGTAATCAGTTTGAAAGGTGGTAGAGCCGTTAGAGGTCACCCGGGGCGGCACCACCGCCACCCTCATAACCCGTCGTGAAGCAACATGTTCTTCATGTAATGTGCTTTGGTTGGGGAGGTGTGGTTGGCGGATACACCATCTTAGTCTTCAAGAGTAAAAACGCATCCACGTCCATCCTTAAATACAACTTCTGTTCCATTTGAAATTGGACGTGGTTGTCCATGGGCTACAATGACCACTTAACCTCAGGTGGCCTGCATGCCCGTTTCTTACTCATTCACAATAAAAAAAAAGTGTGGTGTTAACATAATAGACTATGCAAACAAATATTTTTTTATATAACGGGTACTCACGATTAACGCTTTTTAATTGCCGATATATGGAACCAGTTGCGTGGCTCTTGGTCTCGGTTAAGCTGTTTAGTTTAGCCGTGATTATGAGCCATGTAAGTGATCGCAGCTAAACAGTTTAATTTAGATTAGTTTAGCCGTGATCACGACCCATACAACTGGTTCGAAATATCGGCAATTAAAATTAATCATAAGTATCCGTTCTAAAGAAAAATGTATAAAATATTCGTTTAAGCTCGAACGCAAACGAAGTCGCGAGTACCAACTAGTCTGCAATGAACTTAGTACTAATTGATAAAGTTCAGTATAGTTCTGATACTAATGTACTTTTTGTATCGCTGCCAAAAGCCTAGACTGTGTGTCGGCCAAAAAACCCGCATCTGTGCCGTGTACACAGATGCGTGTTTTTTGGCTCACTCACTAGATTAACGCACTCAGTGTAGCTCAAACGAGCTTACAAGCCACTTTATGTTACGTGGTCATTGGAGTCAATAATGAGAATAGGCTACTACATATTAAGGGGTCGTTTCGTGGTCGTGGTCGGTCGAAGGTTGCATGGGGTCCGATCTAAGCTCGAACTTAAATGTATGGACCGAAATAGTCGCCTCGTTTCTAAGTGTTGCAGGCTACTGTACCCTTCCAATGGAAAAAGAGTTGTTTCATCGCAGATTATGAGGGCGGTGGTACCTTCAAGTCACACTATACTTTTACCATCTATTAAACAATATAGATGTTTCAGCTCAACTTACCTTGGTCACAAATGGGTTGGTTACTACTGAGGACTAAGATGGTCGTCTCGTTTTAAAGTGAACCGGCTATCACTATGAAATAAACGATAAAATTTTATCATTATCAATTCCAAAATGAAAATCGGACGCTATTCTAAGACCGTACGAAACAATGTCGAGCGCTATTATGCGCCTCGCTATTCAACGTACATTTTTCGTATAAAATGCACTTATACATAACATTTTCAATTAAAGTTCATTGTATGAGCTTTATTTAGTTTGAAAAGTTCTTTTTGTAGCTTTTAAAGTGAAATAGTATTCTTTTTTTACAATGTGTACAAAAGTTGAGTGTTTATTCTTTAAAGAAGGAAGTAGAGAGTGTATTTTTTGAAAATCTCGATAGTAACTCTCTCTTTTTAACAGATAAGATTACTAGTTACATAGGACGAGAGCTCTGCAAACACGACGGAAATCCTATTTGAGCTCAAGCGTAGATACGTTACTACTCCTGAGGACTAAGATGGTCGCCTTGCATCAAAGTGTAGCCGGCAACCGCACCTCTCTAAGAGAAACACAAGTAATGCTTTACGGTGGATTATGAGGGCGACGGTGGTACTTCCCCGGTGGAACTGTACTTCTCCCACCTTTTAAATAAAATCGAATACCGATGATATGAATACGAAATCCTAAAATAGGTAGTTTTTCATATCTTCAACACTTAATATTCAGACTATCATGTCCAGGAATTAATACTACAGAATAGGATTTTTCAAATTTCCGATTCAAAATATTCCGTATGTCCAGGGACCATCCGTTCCCGGGCTAAGTGTTTGGGGGCTTAACATAATTTCGAATTGCGGTTTCAATTATGCCGGCTTGTTGACTCTGACTGGCCATCTCCCCAGGCTCTTGTACTCGCCATCTAAATACACTAGCAATTAAGTTTTTAAATCATTTATTAGGATTCCGTTGCTATAATGGAAAAACCGTATCGTTATTTCGTCCTATCCGTCCCTTTATGTGCATATTTGCCTTTCATTTACCCGTCTATCCGTCTGCTCATCTGCCCTTATAACCATCTATCCGTCTATCCATTCGTCTGTTTGACCATCCATCTACTCGTCTGTCCGTATACCCATCTATACATCTATCCATTCATCCGTTCGTCTATCTGTCTGCACTTTTTCCGTCCGTTTTTCTATCTTTCAGTCTATCCATTCGTCTGTTCGTCTATATGTCTGCTCGTTTGTCTGTCAATCTTTCCGTCTATAATTCTGCTCGCTTGTCGATCGTCATCTACTCGTCTGTACTAAATCGTCCACATATACGCTGCTTCTATTAAGAATTGACGGAATGCCGCTAAAACCAATATTAATTTACCACACCCTTCAAAACAGAGTCAACGTCAGAGTTCTAAACTTCCAAAACGCTGTGATGTGATATTGAAGTACTGTGCACTACTTAGCACATAAATTGCACAGCAAAACTATTCTAAGTTGAAATATTCAAGGAACTTGGTCCTCTAACGTGTAGATTTCTATTAAAGTTCAAATACTGAGACAGGCTTCATCCTAACATCAATTACACTTACCGCAACTTGGTCTTACGTCTCTTGCTACGTAGAACTAGGGGTTACCACATTTGTATACCGTCAAGCTCTTGTGTTTCGATTGCAGTGGTGTGGTTACCGGCTGTGGATTTGTTTTTTTACGTAGGGAATGTAAAAAAGCCTAGGATCCTATGCCTATTAGCCGTTACATATTAGATTTATAAATCACTTGTAACTATCTTATTTATATTTGACTGAAGTGCTCGTGTATTAGCTCGGGACGTTGCGGGTAGTAGCACTAACTTGGAGCTATATTCTTTAAGCTGAAGATGCGCCGATAATTCACAGAAATATTGTACTTTTAACATCAGTGTAGCATTCACGAATTTGCAGCCGTGATCTCCGTCTTTTAGTCTTGTATCACTGACGTAATGTCCGTCCACAGGCTTATAGCCCCGATGTAAATATGTTTGTTCGCCCGTAATCCATACAGATTTGTACGTACAACACAGGTGTGTAGCCGCAAGCGTTGCGCCGCGTTACACAGCAGTGTTGTACTCCGCAGGGAAAGTGTTAAACTACAACTATAATACATCGCTCTTGTGACAATATATTGGCACTTTTTTAAGTGAGAAAAGTAGCAAACGAACATGCAAACGATGTTGAAGTCGCAGTCCATAGTACAACCACAAAAACGATTGAAATCCTATCTGAGCTCACATTATAACATTTTATTTTATTATGAAAGAGTAAGAAACGGGCATGCAGGCCACCTGATGTTAAGTGGTCACTGCAGCCCATGGACA
>DWON01009298.1:0-11499 GCA_018251015.1 Phocides pigmalion okeechobee | reverse complement strand
TTAAATAGAACTTTTGTTCTATTTGAGATTGGACGTGGTTGTCCATGGGCTGCAGTGACCACTTAACATCAGGTGGCAGCACAGAAGGATTTTTTAATGGGTAAAAATCCCTCATAACCCGCAATCGCTCCCAAAATATTCGGTATTCTGTTATCGTTGCAAAAAAGACCACATGTTAAGTGGCCTCTGCCATATATTCATGAGGACATTTACGTTTAATCTGAAGCAGAACTTAAGTCTTGCCTGACGTGTATAAATGCGTTGCTACTCCTAAATACTCTCGTTTTATAAGGAATTGGGTGTTATTTATGCGCATATGCGGCAGTAACTATCCATTATATCGTCTGCTCAATTTCATGTTAATTGGTCGCTGCAACTCACGGACATCACCCGAAAGAAGGGTTGAAGTGTACGTAGTAAGTACCAAGATACCAAGTACGTAAGAGTAGTACGGACCAAGAATGTACGTAGATGCTTTACGCTTTAGACAACTTTCCAAGTTAAAGAAAAATATTGTTAGATAAGAAAATTATTGAAAGATAAGAAAAGATTCCACATTGTAAATAAATAATAATCTTGTAAATATTTGTTTTTTTAAATATTATATTTAATAAAAAAATTACCTGTAAATTAAAAGGAATTTTCTTACTTTTATATTTTAAAAAATCTAACAATGAAAGATTTTGTCAAATTTATTGTATAAAAAAAATAATAATAAGAACCCTGGTCGTATTTCGTGCTGAATACCAATAGCAATTCTCTGCGCGAGATATGAATAAGCCCTCTTGTCACCAGCGGAACTGATGGAGTATTTTGAGCGACATTGACAGCGGAATTGAGCGATATTGACGCCAAAAAATCTAGTTTAGCGCTATTTTTGATATTACTGTTTTCATTGATTCCATTTAGTTCACTTTATTTTTAAGTTTATTTTATAGCTTAATAGCATTTTGCTTCATGTTCGATAGGTTTGGGATAAAAACATTTTGGAAATAGTTTATGAAATCGAAAAGCGATTATAAAATGTATACAGGGAACAATGTTACATGTGTGCTCGTCACCTATCCTATTGACGTAAAATACTAGAAGGGACAAGGTGAGAAAAATATTAATAAGATTTTAAAGGTGGGAGAAGTACAGTTCGATCGGGGCGGTACCACTGCCGCCTTCATAATCCGCCGTATAGCATTAGTTATGTTTCGATTGGAGAGGTGCGGTTTCCGGATACACTTTGAAACGACGCGACTACCTTAGTCTTGGGAGTAGCAACGTCTACCTTCTAGCTCAGGTAGAATTTCAGTCGTGTTTGTAATTGTGCGTGGATGTGCATGGGCTGCGACTACTTAACATCAAGTGGTTTGCATGCTCGTTTGCTAATCTTCTCACATAAAAAAGATGAAACTGTATGGTTTTTATTCGTTTTATAGATTTTCTTCAAAACTTACATATACGGTATAAATAGAGCTGAACTATTTATTGGCATGTATAGTAATACCGACTGTTACGCAGGCAAAGTCGTGAGCAAAAGGTAATAAAATATAAAACTGTCCAGGATATTTAGTTATTAACTTTTAAATTTGTAAACATTTTTTTCATGAAATTGTATCAACAAGCGGGCATACAGTCAACAGGACGATACGTAGCCACTAACACTCATGCGTAAGTGAAAAAATTAAAATCAAAATATTTTTATTAGAAATAATTTTCAACAGATCTCTTTTTGAATAGCAATAAATTTCCACGGACTTATGCGGTTGTCATTTTTGAGAGTCAAAAGTAATACTTCAACTGAACCATAGGTTTAACAGATTGAAGCCACATCCAGTTACTGTTACATCCGTGGTTTACCGTATCGGTACCCAACACGCGCCGCAACCCAATCATCAAATATTTGCATTCCATTGAAAAAGTAATACGATTATTAATTTACTCCGATTCATCGCCCCTTCGATTCCGTTCGTTGGACATCGAACGACGCGATGATTTACGATATTCTCTGTATGTAAAACAGGCGAATTTAGTTTGTGCAAACATAGTATGGTATGCGTAGAATGAAATCCAAAATATCGCATTGCAATGGTTAATGGAGGAATTTCGTTTGCGGTTAATTGCGGAATTTGTTTGAAATTGTTTGGATGCGTTTCGGGTTGCGCGATTTTTAATTTCAGTGCAATTATAGACGGGATATTGTTTTACATAACATTTTTGATGAGAACAAAAATCTATGCGATTTTTAATGGAGATTTATTTGTTTTATAATTTCAGTGCAATCACAACGTGATTTTTAAGAAATATTCCTTTTTGTTTGGTTTTTAACTCCAGGGTCAAACAATATATAAATTCTGCCAGGTGTGAGTTGCGTTCATTCTATAGAATGAAAACGAAGTATTTGCTAACTGTGAGTCGGGGTCACTCTAGGGCCTCAGGCATATGTTTTGTAAATGAAATAGCGGATATAGTCCAAGAAACTCTTAATAAGCTAGACCGATTCGCTCTTCACGAAAACAAGTTTTCTTCATTAGAACTATTGATTAATATCGTCCATTTGCGACGATAGTGTGACGTTTCGAAATATACAGTATTACATTTTTTAACGCCATTAGTCCTTGTAGTTTGTTCAAAACTTATAGTACTTTAATACAAATAGTTGCATTGTAATTGACCTAAAACGTGCTCTAAGAGTATTAGTTCATATTTAAAAAGTCAGAATCTTTTTTTTTATTATGAAAGAGCAAGAAATGGGCATGCAGGCCACCTGATGTTAAGTGGTCACTGCACCCCATGGACAACCACGTCCAATCTCAAATAGAACGGATGCTCTATTTAAGGATGGACGCGGATGCGTTCCTACTCTTGAGGACTAAGATGGTCGCCTCCAATAATGTGTATCCGGCAACCACACCTCCGAAACGAAACACAATACATGAGGAACATGTTGCTTTACGGCGGGTTATGCGGGTGGCGGTGGAACCGCCCCGGGCGAGCTCTAACGGTTCTACCATGTTTTAAAGTTTCAAAATCAACTCCTTAAAAATTTTTTAAAAAGTAACACTGTCGTCGAAATGGGAACATACAAACCGTGATGATATACTAAAACCTAGCATTAAGCTTCGTTAAACAAAATATTATCGTGCATAAAATTTTAACCGCTGTTAATTATTGGAACGCGGTTAAAGCGGTGATTACGTTAATTGCCTTTCAATTTTCAAAAATTGAATTTAACGGTATATATAATTAGCGTCGGTGTATCGCCTCATAATAATATTTTCCGTGGTTTTTGTGTTTTCCTGTCATTTTACTTTAACCGCACCATCAAAAAGCTTTTAGCACTCGTTTATAATTATATTAAAATTGCAATGGGATACCTTCAAACCAGGTATAATAAAAGCCTAACCTAAACGACCTACAGGGAGTCTGGGATAAGGCGTCATGGTGTCAAGAATACTAGCTGTAATCTCGTAGCGATTGCATTTCTCTGCGAGTGATAAAAACCAGCTCTCCTGTCACTAGTAGCATGGATCAAAGATCGGATTAATTGTTTTATTTTTTCAGCACTCAGGTGTTTTCTAGGTATATATTTATATGGATATATCGATCAGTTACAATTCTATTATTTGTATGGATTTAATTAACATAGAATTAATTATTTTATAAATTATGTTATATAACGGGTACTCTCGATTACCGATTTTTAATTTTTAATTGCCTATATTTCGAACCAGTTGCATAGCTCGTGGTCACGGCAAAACTGCGGTGGCGAGCGGTGCGGTGCGGTGGTAGTGAGCCATGCAACTGGTTCGAAATATGGGCAATTAAAAATCAAAAACCGTTACCGTTATATAACATAATGTATGGATTCCGCGATAATATCAGTTAATCGTAAATTATTTTATATTTTCTTATTATTATTGTATGATTTATAATATTATTTAATATTTTTTGTGTCGAAAAAGTAGCAAACAACTATGCAAGTCACATTATAAGATATCTGCAGCCCATAGACATCTACGTGCAACCTTTTATACTGTTGGGTGCATTAGCCCTGAACAACACCTGGTTTGACGCAAATATCGAATAAAGACGGTCGCATTGATACATTAAAACCCTTCTTGCATTGAGATTTAAATAGAAATACATTCAATCCTAACCAAGCATGTTTCGAGTCCCATTCTTTATCTTCCTTTCAAAAATACAATTCATAAATACCACAAAGGCTTTAAAGGTGAATACAAAATCTGAAAGGAATCGATTGTATAGAGATATTGTCCGAAGTATTACCTTTGATACCTATCAAACCCACACAAGCGGAACCTAAGCCTAGTGATGTCCATCAGTATATAACTCTACATAGAGTATGTATAGGTACTATCAGTTTCCGTGCAGCATAGCGGTCTCAGTTTGATTACCGTAAGACCACCGCGCGCTCCGTTGAACTTTCTAAGCATTTGACGCTGGGTGCAGCATTATTTTGTTTTATGGCCGGGTATTTCCCATTTACCGTTAATGTTATTGCGTACGGATTAAAAGTGTGTTTGATTTAGTGTGTTTTCAGTTTATGCTTGCGTACGATGTCGGGATATGAAAACTATTTTTTTTGTACCAAACTGCTGTTGGGACAGATCTCTGCCCATCGTCTCTGCCTACGCTACTACTAGTTGAATCAAAATATGTATATATTTTCAACTAACCTTACCGTGGAAACATATACATACATATATAAGGCATCGTATAATTTTTATGTCATCTGTATTCTCGCCAGATGAGAAAATTATAAAAAATTGAAGTCCTAATATGATTTCAATAAAATTGTCCAAATGTTGATCGACGCGAATATAAGATAATAAAGACCGGGATCAGTGGTTAATATGTCGTAGCAAACTTAAAATATAATCACTTGCATGCATCCATTTCAACATTTACCCCAACATTGCTAGATCATTAGGACTGCTTATTAATTTATGTTTATCTTACAAATAAACAGAAAAGCATCATATAGGTATCTGTATATATGAAGGTAAAATTCCTGTTCTATGTGTCATTCGGTTGATGCTATGACAAACCAAATAAGGGTTTTTCCAGTATTTTCTAAATATTTTCTTTCTAAATATTTAAGGAATTTTAAATATATTTTATCGTTTTTACGTCATAGACAATGTAAATCAAGAGATATTTTTCTTTACTTCCAATACCTCTTTTGTGTATAACTGCATCCTTATATAAACATTGTCTTAACACCTAATACGTAATACTACCCTATTTTCTCATTTTAACTATTCCACTTTTCATTCCACTCGTGCGCATAACTCTATTCTTGTCTAATAACCGACGTAGGACCTCATTCCGAATACCCTTTTCTTCCTCTCATTCTATCAGACTATCATTCTACATACCTTCCTCACGTCAAATCCTATAAAGATGTCCACGACTTGGAAAGGTGCCACCGCCGCCCTCATATTCCGTCGTAAAGTATTACATGTGTTTCAGTTGAAGAGGTGCGACTTCTTTTATATTAAAAGAGTAAGGACGGGCATGCAGGCCACCTGATGTTTAGTGGTCACTGCAGCCCATGGAAAACCATGTCCAATCTCTAATAGAACAGAAGTTCTAGTTACGGCGGACATGGAAGCGTTCCTACTCTTGAGGACTAAGATGGTCGTCTCCATTAATGTGTATCCGGCAAGCACACCTCCCCAACCGAAACTCAACACATGAAGAACATGTTGCTTTACGGCGGGTTATGAGGGTGGCTTACATGCTCGTTTGCTACTCACATAAAAAACATCAACATTTGCCCACCAGACTGTCCAACAAGTTTCATGGCCATTCCAACCCAAGGCAAACATTTGCGCAAGTTACTGCAAGTGCACTCCCTGGTCCCCGGAATCAACTTCACTACACACTATTATGTGATGGTAAGATCCGGATTCCGACAGAATTCAATTATAAGTAATGCGACTATCTGCTAGAAATGTTAGAGCCTCGATATCATTTTACTTCAAATCACGAACTGTTTCATTTATTATTCTGTTCCAACTTCATTTTTAAGTTAGAAGGATAGCAAAAGTGGTGGTGTGTTGGAAATACCTATTTATTTCAATTAGTTACTTGCAGGACAAACCACCTTAGATATATCTTCAAGAATATAAAAATATTTTCCAGTTTTCTTTAGTTTTTTATCATTAAAGTGTACTTTATAATTTAATATTGCAAGTAAAGTGAAGTTTACTTCCATCTATCATCCCATCGATCCCATAAAGATCCCATAAATCCATCCTTTTGTAATAATCGACGTTTCACCTCATATGCAAAATTTCTTTCTCATTCTATATTATTACGGAATTTACACATTTTTCTATGTAACGCGTAGTCACAATTAACGATATTTAATAATCGATATTTAGAAACAGTTGCATGGATCGTGATCACGACCAAGCTCCCACATATTTGACACTGACCACGTGCAATGCAACTTTAGGACGTAACCCCATTTTACTAAGCAACCGGTACTATTAATTAACTAATTTTATTTGACGATATTTCGAACCAGTTTCATAGCTCGTGATAACGGTTAAATTTCAGAGCTTAACCGTGACTATGAGCCAAGTGACGAGTTCAAATCATCGACAGTTAAAAGTAGTTAATCACGTGTACCCGTTACATTATAAACAAATATTGCAATTTACTAAAAGGTATACAAACTTTTTTTACATTTCATTAACAATTACTTGTGTAAAATAGCTATAAGTGTTCACCTTATGTACCGTTCGTTATGAAGAAATTAAGGACTATATAAATATATAATAGTAAAATTATATATCAGTAAAAACGCATTTTTATTTGCACACCTTTGTCGTTTGATCCTACTATAACCGTAAACAAAAGTAATGCAGAGTGGTAAAGCAAAGTTTCAACAATTAGTAAAACAGAAAAGGAAGACAAAGCATAAAAATTCTTGTCTTAAATCCATAATACATTTACGTACAGAAAGCCCGTCATTATTCGCGAAGAAATCTCAAGTATCCCTTAAGTTATGTAAAAACGCGTAAAGCAAACACCGGAGATACGACAAACAGGGTAGTAAAATTTTATTTACAACTATAAAAAAATGCACTTAGACGTTACGACTCCACCGTAGGGTGTAAAAGACACGTTTTGTCGACATAAGATTCTTCAACAGTTATCATACTTACGACACTCAGCTTTTTAAAGTACCAACATATGACGAGTAATCGTTACAAAATTGCAATAAAATTAACACAAAATTTTTATTTTTTTTGCATATACATACATTTTGTAAAACAGAAATTATTTCAATGTGTTGTTGGAAAATTCAAACTATTTATTTTTTATATTATCTCTCTCTCATAAGCATAAAGTAAGGTAACTGACAGGCCCAAAGATCAAAGCAAAGTTAAAACCGCCGAACCTACAATCCTGAATCAACAGATAGGTTATTTATGTAGAGTAAGTCAGCACTAAGAAAGAAATATTTAAATTTCTCCCCTAAAGGACTAAATAAGTTCATATTTAAAGTCTGTATCGTTATATTTTTAAAGTTGTATTATAATACGGTTATTTTCAATTAATTCTTCATCATGTGTCTAGTAAATAATAAATTGAATATAACCACAGTAAAACTTAGAAAATTGGTGATATAATTTTATGAAACAACTTTCAAGCAAGTCCCCAACTCTAATATTTAAGTAACTATCTAAAATTGTTTGAGTGCTCTCTATTACACTTGCAGCGTTTTACTTCACTTGTTTGAAGGATTACTCTACGGAGTTAACAAGTTTGAGTGCCCAAAATATTTATCGTTCATTCCAAACTATTTAGATGCAACCCACAAACTCCGGTGACGCAGTGGCTCATTCAGATTCGATTTGCCGTCTCCTTTCTGATCGGCTTCTACGTTATATGTAAGAGAAGGATGGGATATGTCTCCAAGATTCTCATAAAACCGTCTAGCATCATCGCAGACTATAAGGATGGCCCCAAATAACTAGTATCGTACCAAAACCATTGCAGCGTTCGATGCATTTTTATGACTCGAGCAATAAACAGCGGAACGGGTGAGACGAAAACTACAATAGTGCTCTTAAGTTGCTCATAAACGGTATATCACTTCCTTCGCCGAACAATGTTAAGGATCCTATGGATTTGATAAATGTTTATAAATAAATTTAAAGGTTTTACGATGTTACGTTTACTCGTGGTTAACGATTTTTAATTGCCGGTATTTCGAACTAGTTGCATGGCTCATGGGGAGGGTGAGTTTTACCGTGTTCAAGTGGTTGAAATTATTAGGAATTAAAAATCGTTAAAAGTGAGTACCCGTGATCGTTAATTGTTAGTACACATGACCCACAGATGAGTTTAGCTGTAACCACGAGTCATTTCAAACCAGTTAGTTTGAAATACCGGCAATTTTTAAATTGCGAATACCCAGTAAAAATGTATAAATTCCGCAATTATATTCTTTATAATCATAAATTAAAGGTAATTAATAAAGTAAGAAAAAGATCAATAACATATATGAAACTGGTCACATTGTTAAAATAGATTATATTATTATTTTACTCCATTCGAAGGTAGAAATGTAAAGCTTAGCTTTTTATTTTTAAAATATATTAATTGGAATGTCTTTTGTGACGTAGCAAAAATGATTTTCTGTAGCGGACAACTATTATAACTAAGGGTAATTGTTACGAAAGAGATGCTATCTTATCAAATTACGCAAAATGTAATAATGATGTTGCCCCTAATAAAATATCCGATATTAATTTTCTTCCTCGTGATGAAAAAATTATCATCAGTAAGGGAAAAGCTGAAAAAGGTAATAATAAAGTATAACGAACGTCCCTATTCTAATTTATCCGAAAGATTTAATTTTGATTAAATTGGAGCAAATTTGACTCCAATTTTGTAATAAAAGTCCAGATTTATGGACGGTGTGAGCGATAATTTATAGTTCCTTTGAAGCAAGGATTAAAATTTAAAATAACCCTTTTAATGAGTGATAGTCGGAAATAGAAATATAGTACTATAATGAAAAACATCGGAAATAATTACACATATATATGTACATTTCCAATGTTCATACATCATTTATATACAGGTCAATAAAAATATATATGTTGATTAAAATTTAAAGTAATGATAGATCAAACAAAGATTTCTTTACATAATAAAATAAGTTATCTGCTGTTTTGAATAATAATAATAAATCTGATAATTTAGAAGGTGTGAAATGTATAAATATAATAAAATTACAATATACTTCAATTAGTGTATAAAAATATTGTTAATTAACAAATTACGCACAGATTTCTTACATTTCGTAACAGCTAAATGATAATGGCGAAATTATTTATAAGCAGATATTTTGTCATTGTCATTTCCTAATAGATATGAGCCACGCTTAAACCATTGAAAAATGTCTGTAAAATCTTAAGAATTATATTAGTATCTAAATAAGAAAAACATGACTTTGATGACAAAAAGAACAAATTAACGCATATGTTTTTAAACTAATATTATCGATATATTTGTACATTATATTATTAAATGCGTTTAGCTGTGACATCAAAAATTCGACAATTAAAAAACAATAATCATTAATCGTCAGTACCCGGCACATAGTAAAATTAATGCATCTAACACGTCAAGTAATCAACAAAGCGAGCATACAATTTTGTTCCCATAATAACATGATACGGGCTTACGTTTCATGGTAATGCTTACAGAATCTAACATTTCAATTACCGGCTTTAAAATAACATTCGATATTGGCGTGGCTTTTGTGAATTTCATCGGAATACACTAAGGTTTTCAAATTTTAACGTTCGCATGTAGCGCGTGCAGAAATATCTTTCCATCGATAGCAAATGAGTGAGGACTAGAGTACAAGTAGTTATTAAATTTAAATATCGACATTAAAACTAACGTAAATACAAATAAATTATGTATCTTATACAAATTTCATGTATTTCAATTTTTTTTAAGTTATATGAATAACATTTTATTATTCACGATTAAGTGCCAAGCGAATGAATGGCATATGTCAACAGTTTCCCTAGCCAGCAAGTTGCGCCGTGACCACGAGCCATACAACTGTTTTGAAACATCAGCAATCAAAAATCAAAAATCGTTAGTCGTGAGTACTAAGTATAGAGTAAAATATAAATTTGTATTATATTAAGATTTAATGATTTGTATTTTACCGAGTATTTTCTTTATACTGGAAAATTAGTAAACGTGTACAGGCGCCAACCTGGAAACATAAAAAAAACCGTGCTTGATGCCGTCATCTTTTTGATCGCCGATATTTTGAACCAGTTAGCTCGTGGCTCGTAGACACGGCTAAACTAATGCAGTTTAAAATCATATTGCACATATACGGTGCTAGATGGGCGACGCCGGGCGCTCGTCACAGGGAAGTAAGAAAAGTGAGGACGGCACACTTGCCCGCATACAAATAGATTACAAATAACGCGATGGCTCTGCAGTGCCGAGACGACGGCGTAACATTTTAGATTCGGGTTTAAAGTGTACGCGATAGCAGGGTTTCCGTCTAGATTTTTACTTGAAACAATGCTTAATTCTGGTTTTGATGCGAATCGTCTCTTGGCGAATAGATTGTACATAATCGAAAAAACATATGTAATGATTTTTTTATATGGGACGAATAGCAAACCGGCATGCAAATCACCTGATGTTAAGTAGTCGCAGCCCATAGACATCCACGTACAATAGACATAAGCCCATAGACAACCCATAGACAACCACAAACACGTCTGAAATCCTTGATACGTTGCTGCTCCTGAGGACTACAATGATCGCCTCGCAAATACGCTTAATACGACTGTTTGTTACGGTTTGAAAGTAAGGTCGTATGACGTGAATGCAAATAAAATGAAGTTGTATTATGCCGACATGCCTCCTTGCATCAAGAATGCAATAGTTCACAGGAGGAGCCCAAACCAACGAGGGACAGTATTAGATCAATTTAATAAAAAAAAAAACTTATTTGCTTCCTCTCATCCCTTGTACCATTTTGAGAGGATGCCCATGCCCAGCAGTGGGACAGTATTGGATGTATATAATAAAAATAATAATAATACTCAACTGCTCCCTCTCATCCCTTGTACCACAAGCAAACTCAGCTGCACTACGTATAGCGATCGCGTTTAGTCAAGATAACTGAGAGAATTTTTAAATTGCAGAATCACCAATAACAGGAATCTTATCAATTTGTTATATTTCTTTATAGATAAGCAAATCATGCGGTTACGCTGTAAGCCCCGTGGAATGGGTTTGTAAAAGATTGAGAAAGTTAAGTACCGTCGAGCGCGGTCTGAATTTGGATGGGTGACCATCAGTGGCTAAACTTCCATTCGCACTTTGGTCTACTAAAACTTACGTTAAGTGGTCACTGCAGCCCATGGACAACCACGTCCAATCTCAAACAGAACAGAAGTTCTATTTAAGGATGGACGC
>DWON01009297.1:0-11500 GCA_018251015.1 Phocides pigmalion okeechobee | reverse complement strand
GAAGGCAACGGTGGTACCTCCCAGGTCGAACTATAGTAGTTCTCCCACCTTAAAAATTTACTTTATTGTACACCACAAAAATTATACGGAAACAGAGACCAACAAAACAAATATAGCATCATCAGCAGATGTCTCAGATCTTTGGGCGGGGAATGCGGGCCTCGAGGTAGATCCTCTTTGCCCGGCCCTGAACTCGGTTGCATCCCTGGTTTAATTATTGTGCCCTCGCCCACTGTTAAGTGGGGGGGGGGGTCGGTGTAGTCCCTCCGATATGTTCAACTCCCGCTGTGTCCGCTGTCTGCCAGCTGGTTCCGTCCCACTCTGGAAGACTCCGCGGTCCACTATTTGCATACTTACTACGCCTCAGTCATTATGTATTTTTGAAATATACCAAAAAGGCAGTCTTATCGCTATAGTCGCGATCACTTTCAGGCATCTTTTGGGTAGCAGACATGGTAACATGTATAGAGGACGAAATAAGCTGTACATAGTAATTGGTATGGTATAATAAAATTGAATAAATATTAATATTAATAAATATTAATATTAAGAAAAGCACAGAGCTTTCAAAAGGGGGGGGGGGGGAAGCTCAGAGCTGAAAGTTGGCGAGGATTTGAATATCTTGCTAATTTTAATTGACGCTGTATTATAATGTTAGGGTTAACATCTTATTATTCTTATTGTAAAGAATAAAATGGGTGCTGAGGGTGAAACTATAGAAGTTGATCAGATCCCTTCCACAGAGCTGATGATCTTCAAACAGCTAGGCAACTTATCTTTAATCATTGTTAAAAACACTCTTGGTTATGTTATCTTTGGACCTAAAAAAAGAAAGTTAATATCGGTTCATCTGTTTATGAGCTACGTTGATATAAATAGTTCAAAATTGTCTCTCTTGTTGCGTTGGGGATTTAAAAATATATTTAAAAACTGTAAGTGATTGCTGTTTGTACGTGAAAAATGTGTTTAAAAATTCACAACGTTTGCATTTGCATACGCAAGAGAACTCAAAGCAAGGTTTTTTCAGCTTCTTCGTATGTCTGTATGTTTGTGCGCGCTAATCTCAGAAACGGCTTATCCGATTTGAATGCAGTTTTTAGAATTATATTGTGATGGTTTTCACTTAACATTTAGTTTTTTCATTTAAATCGGTTAACAAATAAAAAGTTACATCAATTATGTAACACGTGAACGAAGTCACGGGCAAGAGCTAGTCGTTAATATAAACTCCTTCAATTTGTAGGAAAAAATGTTAGTATAACACAATCTTAAGGTTATGTAAAATGTATACATTATTTAACTTTTACTTAAAATTTACATAAATTTAAAATACTGCATCAGAATAGTCAGGCGGAAGATTTATTTATGATAGCGGAATGTACAGACTGACTTGGTTTGCTTGGAATGTGAATTTAAGTTTATCGTAAAATTGCAAACGATATATACGGAATAATTATGTACCGTGCACCCCCAGTACTACGTTATTTGAATAAAAATATTTTATGATATAGAATTTATAGGTGGGAGAACGATATTTCGTCTGAAGAGGTATCACCGCCGCCCTCATAATACGCTGTAAAGCATTACTCGTCTTTAAGTTGGAGAGATGCAGTTGCCGGCTACATTTTGAAGCAAGGCCATCTTGGTCCTCAGGAGTAGCAACGTATGTACGTCCGAGCTCATATAGGATTTCAGTCGTGTTTATGATTGTACGTGGATGTCTATGGGCTGCGATTACTTGACATCCGTTGGTTTGCATGCTCGTTTGCCACTCTTCTCACATAAAAATTATAATGTTTTGTTTAGCATAGAGATTAAATGCCTGGTATTTTATTAAGCTAGCAACTTATCTTCGCCATTGAAAAGTAAGAATAGCTTAATAAGAAATGGGATGTAATAAGAATGGTTGTGGCGGTAGTAACTTCCCTAACAAACCGTGGAAACTATACCTCGTAAAACAAATTGAGACAATATATTAACTGATTATTAACTACTCGCGCAGGTCCATATACAGTAAAAGAATTTGCTCCATTTACGAATCGCGCGCCAAATGTAATCGCGCATTACCCTGGTGGATTATGAGAGCGGCGGTGGTACCTCACCTGTTACTATGAGTTCTCCCATCTTTTGTGTGCCAAAAAATGTAATTTAAAACAGTTGCAATCAAAGCTCACGTAAAATCCAAATTCATTGCAGTCGTTACATTGCGACTTTACAAATGTGAAATACTGAAGCGGGAGATCCGTTTCATGATACGCCGATATATGGACTCAGTTGGCTCGATTCCAGCAAATTTAAATTACCGAGCAATTGTTGTATTGCCGTGAGGATATACGGAAGGAAGGATATAAGAAAGGAGGGTTTAAAGGTGGTAGAACTATAGTTTGACCGGGACGGTGCCACCGCTGCCCTCATAATCCGCGTAAAACATTACTTGTGTTTTGGTTGGAGAGGTGCAGTTGCCGGCTACACTTTGAAGCGAGGTGACCATCTTAATCCTCAAGAGTAGGAACGCTTCCACGTCCATCCTAAACTAGAACTTCTGTTCTATTTGAAATTGGACTTGGTTGTGCATGGGCTGCAGTGACCACTTAACATCAGGTGGTTTGCATGCTCGTTTAGTACAATTCCCACATAAAAAAAATGCATGTATATTCCTGTAAATGGTAGACGATGTTAACAATTGACTTCACGAAAATAATGCTTTCAATGTGGTTGATGTTTATTTATTTTACATGTAATCCGGTCATTAATTTACCGATATGGAAAATTATTTGGAAGGATAATTTTGGTCCTATTCAAATTTGATGAAAAATATCATCTCTGAGAATAGAAAAATATGGGATGAAATTTTCTATTATGAATTAAGTACCTAATATGTCACTCATTGATTTATTACTTAATTAATAAATCAGATAACTATTTTCCATATAGATCTTTGCGAATGCGTGATTTGAACAGTTTTGTAATTAAAAGTGACATTCTGACTTAGGTACAAATAATTTTTATACTTATTTGTATTGTTTGTAGAATTTTAGAATAAATTAGAGATCTATTTCACAAAAAGTTCTTTGCGAATGTACAGCTTTGACCAGTTTACTAATTTGAAGTGGTATGTTCGACTTACAAAGAATTTTGATACTTATTTTTATTGTTAGTAGAGTTTTAGAATAAAGCAGTGGTCTAGTTCACAAAAAGTTCTTTGCGAATGCACAGCTTTGAACAGTTTACTAAATTGAAGTGGTATGTCCCGACTTACAAAGAATTTTTATACTTATTTGTATTGTTAGTAGAGGTTTATAATAAAGCAGTGATCTAGTTCACAAAAAGTTCTGTGCGAATGTACAGCTTTGAACAGTTAACTAATTTGAAGTGGTATGTCCGACTTACAAAGAATTTGTATACTTATTTTTATTGTTAATAGAATTTTAGTATAAATCAGAGATCTGTTTCACAAAAGGTTATTTGAGAATGTACAGCTTTGAATAGTTTTGTAATTTAAATTGGTATTTATGGCCGTGGTCCGACTTACTAGCAATTTAAATACTTACTTATATGTTAGTAGAATTTTAGAATAAATTAGAGATCTATTTCACAGCAGGTTCTTTGAGAATGCACAGCTTTGAATAGTTTTGTAATTTAAAGTTGTATGTCCGAGAATAGAGCAAGAATATCCAACCGACTGCAAAGCAAACTCGTTTAGTTCAGCCATTTTGCAATTGCGTTTTAGTGACAGTAAGCTTCTTTTACTTACTACGTTAGCTTTCTGCAATTCTTTATATTTGCAATTTAAAGAGATTTCATTATTATTTTCTTATTATTATTGCTTAGTTTTTTTTAACTCACATTCTAAAGAAGATTTTTGTGTGTATGATTAAGCTTTTACTAAGTAAACGTTTGGAAATCTTGTTACAGTTCTGTTTGACTTGCATTCAGATATGTTTTACGTATTAATTATTATTATTATTATTAATTATTTCTGTAACAGTGTATTTACGTATATAACAATACAAATTGAAATACATATATTTTATCTAATTATATAGTATTTACCTACACTTGGTGAATGTCAAAAATACAATGTAAAATCAGTACAAGGTAGCTAAGCTACGTCAATACGTACAAAAATACTATTCCTAACAATTTAGGAATAGTATTTTTGAAGGTGGTAGAACCGTTAGTGATCGCCCGGGTTGGTACCACCGCCACCCTCATAACCCGCCATAAAGCAACATGTTTTCATGTATTTTGTTTCGGTTGGGGTGGCGTGGTTGCCGGATACACATTATTGGAGGCGACCATCTTAGTCCTCAAGAGTAGGAACTATTTGAGATTGGACGTGGTTGTCAATGGGCTGCAGTGACCACTTAACATCAGGTGGACTGCGTGCCCGTTTCATACTCTTTGACAATAAAAAAAAAATCAGAATTACAGCGAGTTATGCTTAAAAGCAAGGTCATCTTTGTCATAAGGAGACGCGGCGTATCTATTTACGAGTTCAGACAAGACTTTGATTTGAGGTTATACGTAGATATCCATGGGCTGCCGGTATTACTTAAACATGGATTGCTTGTTGTTTCTTTGCTACTTTTTTCACATAAAGAAAAATGTACAACCTTTTTACAGTGTGATGCTAGAACGCAAAGTTTGAAGCTCTACCGTTTCCTGATAGCATTTAAGTAACAGTAAGCGTCTCTTATATACAACGTAACTTTCCTACATTCTCAATCTTTACAAACTTTTACGGGATTTCAGCGTCCTTTTCTCAGTCTTCTATTTTTATTTTGAAGTTCTTTTACGAGATAAGACTTTTAATATCTTAGAACCAGAAGGTGGAGTTTTATTTTGTCAGTTGCAACTTTTTTTGTCCTATTACTATATACTCGTGCTCCTTATAATTGAGTAAGGCTTGAAGGAAAATAATATTTGAATCATGACCTCAACTATCCTAAATATTGACCATGCTGGTCCAATATCCTCGAGTACAAAATGCTATGTTTTTTCGTAATGCTACTATGTAATATTCTTAAGATTTATTTTAAATAATACATTTTATTTTAAACATATAATAAATACAATGGTCAAAAACAGTACACGCACGAACAAGTGAACGAACATTAGTTTTCGATCGTTTCGGTTTATTTTTTTCGATCTAGACTTCCTACCCTTTTTTCGTGCTAAGGATCTGGAAATCATCAAATTAATCACTCTGCCCAGGGCCAGGACGAATGGGTATGTCAGACTTTTACTGACTAAAACCATGCTTAGTTACTAATGAGCTAGAAAGTACCGGAAGCCGCAGGATCCCGGTTGGACAAATACCGCAACCCCGGCAGGCTTCAGACTTCTTAAACTCTCGGCTTGTCGTACTCTACATGGTTGTTGGCTCGTAGGTAGGCAGGGAAATTCGGTTTTGGAGATTGTCCTCTTTACCTGGGCTTCATCTCCGATGGTCGAAAATCGCTGGTTTATGAATATTTTTCAGTTATTTTTAGACACGAACCGCTGAAACTCAGTTGTCAAGATTATCAGTACTTTTGTGAGCGACATCAGATAGCACTTCAATACTGAATGAAGTTGAAAATAGTTATGTTTGAAAATGAATGAAGGTGATAGAACCTGTATAGTATAATGGGGGAGGTACCATTACATTTTCACGTGAAACAATTTTCGGGTTTCTATGTAAACGCGTGGTTGCAGGCTCAGTTAAATATACGGCAAAAATAATAGTTATCAGGAATAGTAACGTATTTGTGCACGACTATAATTCCTGGCTATTTTGAGTCGTCGGCAGTAATCTCATACCATTAATTGGACAGCATTTGCATGTCCGTTTGTTACATCTATGCCATCAAAAGTGATTACGCAATGTACAGTATCCCCAATAATACTGTTGTAAAGGCGTTATAAAAAGTCCGGTACATTTGTTTGACTGTCCGAACTGTCCCGTAGAGGCAATATTGACAACTCAGTGTTGCCAGCCTTGAAAATTTACCCCGCTACTAAGTTATAACAAATGTTCAATGCCACTTAAATTAAAAATCCTCAAAAACTGGGCAAATCCTATTGTTAAATTAGCGAAACATGTTTTTTAGGATTTTATTGATTGTTATTCTAATTAATAATAACTAGAGGATTAGTTATTACTAGCTTATTTAACATGTTATTTAACATTTTACTTTTAAAATATTGCATTAACCTCTCTCATCTTTTTTCCCAAATTACGCGTAAAGAATTGAAGCTGGCAACACTGACGTAGTTCCAGGGCGTGACGTCCCAAGGGTGCAATATCCGTAGAGCTGGAGTAATATATTGTCCTGTGTAAATATTATAGTTTTATAGAGTATGTGAATAGTTATTTGTGTATTGTTTGCACACCTAAATTTTTTGCAATAGGTGTCCTCCGTATTAGTAATTTTATAGTTATATGCGTACATTGTTTGCACATATATTTTTTTGCAATTCCTGTTAGTTATTATAATATAGTAATGATAAGATGTCATGTTAGTCAAAATAGTTTGCCAGGGGAGGTACCATCACAGCCCTTAATACTTATGAATCAACTCTTGTATGTACGGGAGAGGTATTGTTGTCGACGTGACGGTTCTTATTCCTCAGGAGAAGCCATGCATTTACGTGACCTCAGACAGGCCTTCAGTCCTATTTGACTTTGTATGTCGTCCATGGGCTGCAGCAATCACTAATCGTCATGGCTTCCGCGCTCATTTGTTTTTCCATTAGCTTGATCTTTTGATAAAAAATTAGTCTGTCCTTTTCAAAGCGGCAGACACACTTATAAGCTTCAAAGTTATAGTATCTCTGTATAAGCAACGAGGGTTAAAAAAACATTTCTTTTTCACTTATAATAAATAAAACCTTTATCATTATGTTCGTGCCTATTTTCGAATGGAGAAGCTTATAGGCGTGAGACGAAGAGCACACCCGACCTAAGCATATGTCTAGGCTTCCAAACAAAAAAATCTATAAGAGTGTGAAATATTTGTGTATATATTTTATGGTTACTTTAATATATTTTCTTATCTTTTCTCTGAACAAGTAAGTCTTCAAAAACATTGTTTGTTGTAGTATATAAAAATTAATCTCCTAATTTTTCAAAATCGTCATAATAATGAAGTTCATTAAATTATTCACTTTAACGGGGAAGGTACCTCCGCCATACTCATTTTTAGCATGAAGTAAATTAAGTTCAAATCAGTGGTTGGTAATTGCTAACCGCTGATTGGTCACAACCATATTAGTCCTCAGGCGTAGCAACTCATTACGTACGAGCTTAGAAAGGACTCCAGTCCTGTTTGAGATTGTAAGAGGTCCTTGGACTGTAACGACTACTTAAAATCAGGTAGCATGCTCGTTAGCTAATCTTTAAAAAGTTAATATAGACGATGTGCCACTAGTTTATATAAATGTAAACAAAGTTGTTCAAAGGACGTGGGTCGACGTTTTGGGAGAAGCAGGTAAATCAAACGTTTACTTTGCCTAAAATAGCAGTATCCAAAAAGGTTACATTACTATGCTAATATTTTTATAAATATATTATAAATCTACAGTGAAATGGTTCGATTGTTGCGCCATTTATATTATTTACTTAGCTTTACCTTTAGCGTCAATGTCAGTGTAACTAAACATGGTAATATTGTTATTTCAGTTCCAACTGTTCTCTATAGCTTGGGCCCGGAATAGTGTTATGTTATCTTCTGCTTGTCATAGGGTAAAAATATACTCAAGGGATTGGGGGCGGTAAGAATAGGATCTCGAGCCGTTCTGACAAAGCGATCGTGAAATGATCGTAAATACTTGTTACTTCTGAGTACTAAGATGGTCGCCTTGCTTCAAAGTGTAGCCGGCGACTGCACCTCTCCAACCGAAACACAAGTAATAATTTACAGAGGACTATAAGGGCGGTGGTGGTACCTCCCCTGTAGAACTATAGTTCTCCCACCTGCTGCAGACTTCAAGGATTGGGAGCGGTAAGAATGCGAGATCGAGCTGTTCCGATGAAGTGATCCCGGAAAGAACATCGTTGTGATTGGCCCCAGGCTAGCACAAGTAAGGGACGATGCCAGTGGAGCTGGGGAAGCTTCCCAGATGTACCCGATTAGGGCATCGTGATGGAGAACATTAGTTGCTTTCATGTAGAAATTGTGGTGACAGTACTAGCACGGCAAATTGCCAACTAGTAGTAGTAACTAAAATACAAACTCTACTAAAGAACTGTAGTGAAGTTTCTTGCACCGCCTCTTCTTCTAAACAAAAAACCTTAGATTCAGTGGTAGTTTATTGGCGTTCAAAAAGAATTCTGTAAAGAACCTACTTTGAATAAAAATATTTTGATTTTGATTTGATTTTGGTGAAAATGCAACATAACGTAATATCGCTTTCACGTTACCAAGTAATTTGAAAGGTTTGGTGAATCGTTTGTTGTGTTTTTGTCGGGGTTCTCCGGTCAACGGCGACACTTACAAGGGAGGCAATCATATTCTTCCTCAAAAGCAAGTACGCATTTGCATGCGAAATTCGATAGCAATTTAATATTTAAGATTGTGTATATTTTGAATAGTCTATCAGGTGGACTGCATGCTAGTATGCTACCTGCATTTAATAAATAAAAAGAGAATTCTTCTTTTCATAGTGGACATTTTAGGAATCTCAATATTTGTCAATAGAGTGTTAAATTCACAAAAAATAGTATTTGCGTGTATAATTTTGGAAGCGATTTGTGATTTTTAAGAAGAAAAACAGTCAATCGCAGCAAACAATAAAGTCTATCTATTATAGTAAATTGACCAAATCAAATTCAACGATCGCAAATCCAAATAAACGCGGACCGCTTTCGACAAATACTTTTTCAGGTTGGAATCCAAACTTGGTAAGGATAAAACACAAAGAAACTTCACAGTTCATACATAATACCCCAATCGCGGTTGAGGTCAAATAGTTCTGTCGTGACAAATACGGGATCTTGGTTGGCAATAACAAAGTTACAAGTTATTCTCAAAGTTTGCCAAAGTTGCCAACTCGTAATCAAACTATATTGTGGTATGATTGATAGTTAACAAGTATAGGCAGTGGGTAATTGATAATACAATCTATTGGTTAGATTACATTAACTGGATATGTTTACTGCAAAACGAGTTTGACTTTTGTTGACCCATAAATAAAGTTACAACGAAATAAATAAGAATTGAAGTTTGAGAATGATTGAAACTTCCGCTACACCATTTTTACGTAATAAAATTGGCGATTGAACCCTTGACGATGCCTTGATGTTAATTGGACACTGGCGTCCACAGATATTATAACCAACTCTATATAGACCGCAACCCCAAAACATAGTTCATCACATGTTAGTCCTCAAGAGTAGGAGTGTATCTATAACCGTCTTTACCGGGAATAATTTTGTATGGAATTTGTTACAGATGTCCATGAGTAATTATGAGATTACTTACCTAAATCATGATTAAATTTCGTAAAAAATATAGACACTACAATTTTACTATTTTCCACAAATATTTAAATTTATATTAATGATTTCTTAAAAAAATGTCCGTCTTGTAATACGCAGGTCTAATATAATTTAGTTTTTCCACAAGTATTGTTAATATAATTCGAGTGGACAGCCTGTTTGCTTGACACCTAAATATCATAACAAATATAGGCACTCAAATTTGCTCTAATATTTTCATTTATCCGAATGATTCACAAGAAAATGCTCGCCTTGTAATAACCGGGTCTAATATAATTTATTTCTACCACAACTTTTTGTTATTACTATAATGGAGAAAACGTGTAAGAGAACCACTTCAAGAATATTTCTCTCCTGATTTGTAGTTGATGCTCGTATCCCTCAGGACTTGTGTAGATTCTGTACGGTGTGTGTTTCAGTCAAGTTTGTTTCGTAGTATAATTAACACGCTTTGGTGAGCTTCACATGTACATGTGTCTGAAGATATATGGGCGTGCGTGCAAACATGTGTGCGATCTTGCGTACGTGCGATCGTGCGTGCGTGAGTTCGTGCGTGTAATCGTGCGTGCGCGCGATCGTGTGTACAATCGTGCGTGCGTGCGATCATGCATGCGCGCATACGAAAGTGCATGCTTGTATGTATGTTTGTGAGTCTCATAAGATATTGTTTGCTTATACAATTGTATTAATACATACATATATTGTGACAACTCACGTATGGTCATTGGATCCCTAGCTAGGCAGATGTTGTGATGACTGGATAACTTGTAAACATACTTATGTATGTTTAGATACATACTTAAGCAGATAATTTTATACCTAATACAAAAAAACTCATGTTTATAACATAAATATTTGTCCAGGATGGGAGTCAAACCCACAGTTTAGCATGATCACTAAGCAACAAGGGAGCAATCAATATGAATCATACCTTTTTGTAATAATTTCTTGTTTGATGGTTTTATTTTGATTTGAAACTTATTAAAAGTCTTTTCATTATATTGAGTTAGAAGGCTCTCCATAGGTTGAACAAAATCTTTAGTTAAAAATATTCCTTATTTTTTAATTCGGTAGACTTATTAAGCATTGTTAAAGAGTTTTTGTTTTTTTTTTTTTATCTATAGTCCATTTTAACATATTTTATTTAACTTGATTTGTTGTATAATAATAATTAGTTTAGTTTTATATCACAAAGAAAAATATAGTTATATTTGTCTGTCGATTACATATATTATTTTGAATATTCATAATTACAAATGTAATATGGAATACCTTTAAACTAATTATAATAAAAGCTTACCCAAACGATGTAAAGGGAGTCCGTGTCTATGTGGCATGGTGCCAAGAACACTGGCCGTATTTCTGCGCATAATAGTGATTGCAATTATCAGCGCGAGATCTGAACTAACCTTCTTGTCACCAGCATCGTCAATCAAACTTGGGAATATTTAATTGAAAATTTTGGTACTGAGATCCCAGTTACATTTTTTTTTAAATAATGCGATTCGATCTAAAATTACATACACGAAGTTAACGGTAATGCCTTTTATAGCAATATATTATAAAACTAGTAATATTTAAAGATATCTAAAATGGAGAAGCTTCGATGATCAGTCGTAAATTCTAAATAAAATACGAAAATAGTTTGTCGGAAATAAAATCTGTTGCCGTCCAGTTGGCGTCACTTTAAGCGCTGGCCATAAAATTCGTCGAACGATCAGTAGCTGATAGGAAATATAAGGATTCTATCGGACGTAAAACCATTCGAGCGAATATTTAGAATTTTTGAAGATATGTGGTTTGTATTTTATATATACTAGCGACCCGGCCCAGCTTCGCTCGGGCAATAGAGTTTATGTGCACTTACATTATTTTTCTTTCATACATGCGTCCAGTCATTACCTAGTTGCAAAAACTAACAATTAGAAACATATATTTCGAACGATGACTGAATTACTATATTGAATTTAACTATTTAATTTCTCGTCCAATTTACAAAAAAACTTAACTTATTAT